>JAQHQX010000245.1:0-15338 GCA_034694425.1 Arrhopalites sp. Gr-Col-00791
TGCAAACAAAACGGGGAAGATGAGATTTGTATGCATTGTTACATGTTAAATACATATTCAAAGGTTATCAAAGCTTAT
Organism: Arrhopalites sp. Gr-Col-00791; assembly: GCA_034694425.1. Lineage (NCBI taxonomy): Eukaryota > Metazoa > Arthropoda > Collembola > Symphypleona > Arrhopalitidae > Arrhopalites > Arrhopalites sp. Gr-Col-00791. Next base: position 79 of record JAQHQX010000245.1, read on the forward strand.
CCATGGTTTGTTCATTGTCAATCGATGCCTCCGAATAAAATAGCTTAGTATATGAGTTTATGACCGAATTGGCAAAATTCGAACCAGTCTGCACGTTTCGAGTTCTCCACTATTATAATAGTAGTAGTATTTCTTAAAACTGCATTATAATTAATATTTAGCGAATATGAAATCCACAAAATATAATTCAGTGAAAAAACCTCCCTCGCATCAACCAGCGGTTTGTTTTTACTGTAAAAAAGCTTTTACACAATATAGTAATTTTAAGAGACATTGTGAGATAGTTCATCCAAAGGAAATAATACGAACAGAAGGAACAACATTAATGGACAGTTTTGTTACTCGAATTGAAACACAAAATTCAAGTGTTAGTAATATTTCTAATAATAATCCTGACTTTCCAGTTGAAATTGAAAGTGAACAAAGTTTTGTGAACTCTGAAATTCTTCCAACACCAACTTTAACTAATTTAATTGACCAAAATGAACTGCTTGATAAAATTGAAAAGATAATTGATGGTAAATTGAAAGTTATTTGTAGTGAACTAGTAAAATGCCAGGATACGACAAAACATCAAGTCCCAGTTGTTACGAAAAAGAATAATGAAAAGGATGAATTGTTAGCACATGCAAAAAGCATTGATAAAATACAGGAAATTTACTCTTTCATGAAGTTGTATTTTGTTAGTGAGGAATGTATTGAGAACAAAACCCCATCAGGTTTATACTGTGAAATGTGTTATGGAAAGAGTACAACAATGAAATGTGGATTTTTTTCTTACAATTTTCAACTTGGAACTCTATTTATAAAAAATCAACATCAATCCTTTAGGAATCTAAAAAGTAACATTATTGCCCACCTAAGATCGAATACACATCAACAAAATGTGTCAACGAGAACAATTCAACATGTGGAAGACGAAAAATTAAAATCCAGAAATTATACAGTTGGTATGAATCTTGCTCGTAGTGCATATAAAGCTATCGTGACACATTGTAGTCAACTAGAGTATGAGTTGGAACTTGCCTGTGACGAAGCTAAAGGAGTTGACGTTGGTCACAAAAATCATTCAAGAAAGTTTGCAGCAGCCATGACTGACAACTTTTATCAAGTGCTAAGAAATCAAATGATAAATGTTTTAGACAAAGAATTAAATGGACAATGTCCCCCATTTGCTGTTATTGCTGACAAACTAACACCAACGAGAGGAACTTTCCAAATAGTAGGAATAATTACCTTTATAAATTATAAAATTGTAACATTATTCATTGACATATCCCCAATTTCACATCATACTGGATTTGATTTGGCAAAATCTATATTTGATTCTCTCAACAAATTTTTTTCAAAAGAGCAAATGAAACAAAGGTACTTATATATTTTTATTTTTTGCAAAATTTATATAATGCACACGAGTAGGATCTCAATTTAGATTTTTATAAATTGATTAAGGTGCGTGGGGGGAGCATTTGATGGGCAATATTTTATTTTGGGAGTACCAGCTGAATTACAAAAAATAATGGGAATAGAGGGAGATGGAAGGAAATGGCAATCGTTTACATGGGATCCTGCTCACATTTTAGAAAGAGTCGAAGCTAAAGTACGAACTTCTCTTTGTCCCTGGGTCGAACAAACAAAAAAACTAATTTCAAAAGGAATTCATGAAATTGGTCTGGGTAAAGGTTTTGCCTTTTTACTCGAAAAAGCAGCTCAAGAACATCAGAAAAGTGTCAGTCCAATTTCCTTTTCGAATACAAGATTTGCAACGTACTCTTTTATTGTGCTCCAAAATTTTTTAACTAATTATCCTTTTTTACGCAGCAAATTGGACAGTAAAAGTGACATTTTAGAAATTAAAACTGCTAGTTTTATTTTAAAAGTTTGTGGAATGACGGACATTTATAAAGTACTTAACAGATTTTCAAGAGAAATCCAACAACCAAACATCTTACCCTGGCATGTTGAGCAATTTTTACAACGTGCATTAAATGAATTTCAAGAAATTGAAAAACAATTTTGCATTTTTAAAGGGAAATGTCCAGTAATTGTTCAACAAAAGAGTGTTGGTGTTGGTGTTAATCCATTTTTATTTGTGATTGAATTATTTGAGGAACGAAATTATAATCAAAGTTTAAAGTACTTTACTGAGTGCGCAACAAGTCTTAAAACGAATGGAACATATAAAGAAAGAGAAATTCTTCTTGTCAAAAATTCGAAAGGATTGCGGTCTGAAGATGAAAATTCTAATTCTGGTAATTTTGAGGATTGTATTAAAAAAATTGCCTCTTTACTGGAAGAATACGTAAAAGTGCTAAGAAAAGGAATGATTGAAAAATTTGAAAAGAACAAAGTTGAAACAGTTCAAATTGCAGCAACATTATTTTCTTTAAAAAAAATTCTTGATCGTAATTTAGAAGTGGAGGAAGTTCCTCAAGAACTTTTTGATTATGTCAACTCAGCCGTAGCAGTAGCATTTTTACCAAACTTAAGTAAGGAGAGTGTGGAAAAAGAAAATAAAATTTTTTCTAGAATTGTACAAGACCGTGTCAAATCTCAAATGGAAAAAGGATTGGAAGTCAAAGAAATTAATCTGTATTCTGAGCTCTTAAATTCTCCAGATCATTTTCAAGATTGTAAAAATATTGCTAATTTACTTGTGGCTAGTTGTGTTCGTACACACTGTGAAGCTGTTGCAGAAGGAATGGGGAGTGTTGTGAACAACCATTCTCCGAAAAGACCAAACCTTGAACCTGAAAAGTTGAGTCAGGAAACATTTTTAAAATGGAATGGTCCTCCTCCCAATAAAAGTGCTGACTTATTGCTTGAGAGGAGTTTGAATCTTAAATTCGGAAATTCTGAGAAGTGGAATTTTGTTAATACTACTAAGCGTAAAGATTTGCTTCAAGACTTCTGTGTCTCTAAAGTTGTTGACCGTGTTAATCAAAATGTTGGCAAAATTCCGTTTTAAGTAAATTTATCTAATTGTAAAGTAGGAGTTATATTGACTGACAATGAATTACATTTTTTACAAGATTAAACACACCCTGAAAAGTGTTTCATAGTAAGTACTGTTCTTAATAATATAGGAGGGGGGTAAAGAGTAGGGATAAGAAAAATGACAAAATTTTTTGGTGGGATAAGATTTCCGAAAGTGTGTAAGATTTTCCATACACGTAATTTTGTAATACTGAAAAATATTTAAAATTAATTCAAAGTAGTTTCATATTTTGTATGAAATTAATAATTTAAAATCTCCTTTTCATTCTACAGAATTGAAGAGCATCCAGAATTTCCTAAACTTTAAATAAAATTTTGGGTTTGCTGATCAATTTGGAAATCCATAATTAGTTAATAATTTATGACTTGAAGAACTTTAAAAAATTAATAAAGGACTTGGTTTTTTGAGCGACATACAAGACATATTATTTTTTGGACAATAGAAATTCGGATTCGGGTATCTGTGGTCTGAATAAATTTACCGAATTGGTTATCGAGTAAAAGAAATAAAGCAAGTGGAAGGCCGGAAGTCTCCGATGATTCTCCGACTCTCCAATTCGGATATTCGAATTGTTTATAATATAAACAAAAATATAAACTTTATATTTTGGGAGAATATTGAACATGCTGGACAATACTAGAACAAAGGAATCTGTCTCAAACAGACCTTCAAAATTTATTCGGCTACATGTGAGCGCTTTGGGAAAGATGCAATATCAAGCACTTTAAGGTGCCCTCTTCATGGCCAGCCCAAAATGTTTACTTTCCATGTCGATCTTTGTTTCACTTTGACTCACTGCTCACTAAGTTAGTCACACGAAGGTACCAAACCCCCACAGCTCCCGTAAACACCAACATGACTGTCAGATATTTGCATTCAATTTTTTCAGACATGAAATCTTTCTACTCTCTTGTGAAACAAAAAACTCGACAGGAAAAGCAAATACGAGTTTCCCATGAAGAGGGCACGTGTACAGAACCACATGCCTCTGAAGGAAACTCTTATATCAAATTTCGTGACCACTTGATGAACGTCAAAACAGTCGTTCATATATCAACCGGCACTGAGAAGCCATCACCCAGCTCTGACATCAATTTTGAAAGATTCTTTGCAATTTGCCATCTGGTGGAATAATCTAAACCTAAACTAAATTCACAAATTGAAACGTACATCCATAGACTAAAACTAAAATTGAAATGTAGGCTCGTTTCATCCTACTCTTTAACCTCCAAGTAATCACCTCCATGCCACAATCAAATCTGTATTCACAAAGGCCACAAATTAATTTGGAATATCTCGTAAATCAGTCGGCTGGGTGCTACAATATGGTAGTGTACCAAAAAAGGCATGAAAAACTTATAGGTAACGTCGCAACAGGGCACCCTCTAGGTCTGAAAGGACCGACCATCCTCAGTTGCCTTTGTGACTCTATTAAATCGGAATGTTTAAGACTTGGCCCTTTTGGAGTGCTTGAGGCCGATCGGAAGAGTCAGGTAAAGGTCACAATGACTCAAGTCAAATATGTCCGATGTCGTGTGATGACAATGATCATGGATTGCCACGATCGTGCCATTCGAATGGTAAAAGTTAACTGTTCCAAGTAAGATCAACCCAATTAAACACATGGACATGTTTTTGGATGAGTTTCACGCAATAAGAGTTCAATATCCCTACATCATTATTCATTTGACCACATCATCAAAATGGCCTCAGAAGAGGTCCTTGAATAAGCTTTTGGAAAAGAGCTTCACATCACCAGTTTTTAACCTCCAACTTTACTTTGACAACCAACTCTACACTGAAATCTCGGGAAATGAGACTACCTTAAACCAAAAATTTGAGTCAGCAAGGAATGGGATTGAAGGGCTCTGTCACCGCTTAGATTGTACTTCCAAAAAGTCCAAGTACAAAATTTATTTCAAAACATTCCTCTGTCCTCCATCACCCAACTCGGGTAAAGTATCTCCCAGGACTACAGAATCATGGAAGAATCCAAACTGCTTTGACGAGATGATGAAATGTCACAACGAGCTCATGGGAAACAGTAAAAACTTCGGTTGGACATTGGAAGTTCCTTGATCCTGAAGTTAATAAACTGAATTTGATTCAAGCAGTGTCCGATGATCCAGATATCAAATTGGGTTCGAAGTCGTCATTCAGTCGACGCTGGCTGATTAACCTCAAACTTTCAACCGTCAGCTCGATGCTCTCTATTCTCAATTTGTCTGTTACCTATTCGTTCAGTCGACCGGGACTGCAATGTCCATATTTGTATTTTGGCAAGGGACGTACCTTCGAGGACGCTGAAACTAGAAGCAACATCTTCATGGTCATTTTCACAGGACAAGTCAAATCCTTCAAATTCATCACGGCTGACAATATCCGGAAGGAGGCCTGGACGACCATCATGTACCTACGACCATTCGAAAATTCTGTTTGGATTTTCATCTTTTTTTCCATCTCCGCTTCGTCAGTTGTAGTTGCACCAACGAACGAACAAATATCGATGACCAGTCGTGTTCAGCGCATTCTGCATATGCTGGTGGCCTGGTTGAAAGCAGTTGAACGGCTTTCCTTTGGGCTATTGGACCAGCCGCAGTTGGAATTTTTATCATGCAATTGTCAAACTCCAACAAAAGATCGTTCGGTCTCGATGGGAAAAATTGGCCTTGCGGTATTTGGCATTTGGCTAGTGGCGGGATTTTTGTTGTCTGAACCATACAAAGGCATTTTGCAGGCTGATTACGCTGTATTCTTTCCTTTCAGAACGAACTGGACAAGTCTCAGGCAATTTGACCTTTTTAGTGGTCAATGAACGTTGTATCACATCGAAAGTGATTGGTCCGAAAAACGGTATAAATGGAATATTGGATTATTGAATGGTAGTTTCCAGCCCTCTATTTTACTGATGGTGAACCTTTCACATATAAATATTGACTTTCTAAAACCTCTTAGTTTTTATTTCAAAAAGCGTACCACAGCCTGTACGTCTGCGTGCGTACAGAATTTCACAAGGAAGGCAGTCAAATTGTCATTTACAAAATCTCCATGCCAGATCATAGCAGATTGTGAAGGGGCCATGAAATACATTCCTTTGTACAGACAAGTGAAACTCATTTTTTATCGAAATCTCAACAAAGATTTCATCAAAAATAATCTAGCTAAAGAAAAGACGCTCCTTATTGTTTCTGCAGATGATATTGAATACTATTGGAACAAATTTAAAGAGGTCATGAAAGAAGCTCCATCGTATCAATTTTCACACAATCAAATGGTACAGAACAAATTTATGGATATCCCAATAGCCTTTTTTATTCGCCAGGTTTCACCATCGATTACTCCAAGTGCTGGATGGGATTTAATGCCCAATCGAATGCGCCGACTTTTGTCCTCTGGAATCTATTTGCTTTGGGTTAAATGGGACGATATTCGGTTTTTCAGGGTCGAATGCAAGTCCTACTTTAGAGATGAGCTAATTGACAAATCGGTCAAAGAGGTGATGGCGTTGGGGTTTTACAGTTCAAAAGTGGAGATTGTGTTTCAGGGACTGATCTACGGCCTCATTGTCGCACTTGTGATTCTTGTAGTGGAAGGAATTTGGACTGTATTTTGGGTCGTTCCGTGGTTATTGAGGAACTTGGTGGGAAGGATTAAAAATGTAGAGGGGAAGAGGGTAGTCAGACATTTCTTGTGGAGTATGAAATGGAAACTCCAAAAATATCTTCACTGTAAGGTTAATAGGACTAAACCAAAGCTAAGGTTAGAGGGTAGTTCTAAATACTCGTCAAAACCACCTGCTTTTACTTGTTAGGTTAGGCTCTAACCAATAAAAGACGGCAAGTGTTGGTTCTAGCCACTGGCAAGTGTCATCCCATCTAGAATAACATTAAAAAATGGTCATTACTTAGGGTTAGGGTTGTGAACTTTTTTGCATTTTTTCAACGATTAATTTTAAGTTCCAAGCTCTTGTATGACGACTCAATATTGGCTATTGTATTGGTGTACGTTTCATGTGCCAACATTCTTCAGGCTGTAGTGCATAAGCGAAAAGCTCAAATTGAAACTTCAAATTTCATGAAACCTACCAAGCTTAAATACCCGATGCGACCCTATATTTAGTAAAATTATTGAGACTATTTTCTGTACGAAGATGCAGAGACAATAGCTCAAGTATAAACCAAGAACGAATATAGAAATTTGTACTTCGCTTGCTCCGTCCCTTAGTACGTAAAACATGGACAAGTTCCTACTTTATTTTTTTCACTTCTCTGAGTTTTTCTATCCGCTGTCAATTTTCTGTTCTGAAATTGTAGAGTATTTTCCCAAATTGGTGAGTCTGTCCCTCCTTGTCCTCCGCTATATTTGACACTTGTCCTCCTCTAATTTTTCGCAAGTTGACGAGTCTGTCCCCCTTATCCTCTCCTATATTTGACACTTGTCCTCCTTTAAATTTTCCCAAGTTGGTGAACTTGTCCCCCCTTGTCCTCCCTTCATTTGAGACTTGTCCTCCCCTACTTTTTAACTACTTGGCGAGTCTGTCCTCCCCTGTCCTGCCCTATATTTCAAACTTGTCCTCCCCTACTTTTTCCTAACTTTGTGGACTTGCCCCTCCTTATCTTCTTTTATATATCAAACCTGTCCTCCTCTAATTTTTCCCAAGTTGGTGAGTCTGTCTCCCCTGTCCCCCTGTCCTCCCTTACATTTGAGACTTGTCCTTACTTGTCCGGGTAATATCGATTTTCATACTTATCTCCGTCAAACGTGTACGTAGTCGTTTGTGAACGAAATTTGAAAGAATTGGCAGGAAATAGAGTCCGACCGACACGAAAATCTTAAAATCATTCGTTCGACAATTAGCAAGACCTAAAAGGTCATAATAAGTCACATAATGCTATTTTTACCTAGGGAGGTCAAACAAGGATTTTTTGATTTGTTGTGAGGATGGAAGACACTTTAGAGTCAATAAAATCACTTTCGGAATCACTTGGGTCATTCTTACGTTCAAATTGGCAATAATTCATTAATAAAATTCAAATTCAAATTATTAACATTTTTTGCCGATTTCGCCGATTTTGTGAATTTTTTGACGCGGAATGGATGGCCTTTCCAGGATATATGACATAGCCGTAATTAAGAGATACCATTGAAGGTGCCATTAACAATGTTCAGTGAAATATTTGTTTATAGAGGAGTGAGATCTGACTGGTTGAAATTTTGTGTTTTTGAATAAAGAAACCGAAATTGGACTGACATTTTCAGGGTGCCAGTCAAATTTATGAACAACATCTACAGAATCTACAGAGTGTACATCAAGCTTGAATAAAGAGTAAGTTGGCAGCAGTTGACTTTTATTTCCTACGACATTTGAAAGATATCCCATTAACTCCAATGGAAATTCAAAATTTCAAGAGTAATTTTGGAAGCCTACAATTTTTTTTAAAGTTTTCATATTTCAAAAATGTGCCCTGGGTAGAAGTGAGTGACTTCGTTTTTCTTATTCGTGTTTCGTTCTCTCACAAACGAACACTTTGCCATTTTTGGCGTTCTTCATAGGAATGCGAGTTATCCGAGATCGCGAGAGATTCCGCCTGGCGGGATTGTTTATCATTAACTCTTTTAGCGCCCCGGATTTAAATGTAGTCTTTTAACAGACTCCTTCCAATATGGGAATAACATATCCAAAATGAGGAACTTCTATGGCAAAAAAAGTAATAATTTTGCGTTTATTCGAGGTTTTAAGGTAGGGGGGGACAGGATAGGAGGACAGGGAACAAGGGGAAATTTTTTAGCAACTCTCGATATACAAGAATATAGTAGCCACAATGGGTAATAAGTCACCGTCACATTTTATTTTTCGGAAAAATTCCGTTATTTTATCCAAATGGGTGCTTTTCATATTAAAAATGTCGGAAGTTTTGACCGCAATATCAGTAAATATTGCTGAAACTAATGTCGAAATGTTTACACACTTTCTGAGTTCAGTATTTCAATCTCGCGTGAATCACACAACTTTCAGAAAGCGAAAATACCACATGAGATATTAACAGAATATCGTTTTCTCACGAAAACTGCGTTAAATTTTTCAATCAGCCACTGTTCAGCTATCACTTTTCTCGGCGGCGGCGGCGGCTAGAATTGTGAAAAAATTCCAGCCGGCTCGCCGGCGGCGAAGGAGTCTAGTGTAACTCATAATAATATATATTCTTCACATTAACAGATTATTATATTCAACATAAAGTGAGTAAAGTGAGGACGAAGATTTATAATGCAGTTGATAACCAACAAAATACTCAAATATATCCGAATTGGATTCACATTCGGCGAGTGGTGCCACATCCACCCTTTTGTCTGGAACTCCAACAAAGGACCAAAACTGACTGTCAATAAAGTCGTGTTGAGAGTCTGGTACATCAATTTTATTCTTACCTGCATTTATTTTTCATTCGTAGTCTTTCGATGTATCCAAGTTAATCAGTCGAAAGAATGGGGATCCCAAACAAAAATCTACATGCTTTTTGCTACCGTCTATTACACATACCCACTCATTTTCCAATTGGGCATTATGATGCACCTAACCCAAATCCCCATTTTCGTCACTAGCTCAATCACTCTGCTGTGGAAACTTGAGGGTAAGTACAAAATCAACTAATAAATCTGGGGAAACTTTTAGGGTCATGGTAGATCACAAGTGGGGATGTGATTTACCATGACCCAAACTTTTATTTTATTATTCGAGGTAATCTGAAACTTGGTGCGAAATTCAATTGGACGGTACTGAACACGAATGTGGATGATTTATCAGCAGCAAAAATGTTTCGTCACGCGGTCTGACTGACCAAATGTCAGGTTTCTATAGAACCAGATTAGAGGGAAATTTAAATTCCCAAAAAAATACGATTAATTTTTTGCAGACCCTAATCATTACTGTTGGTCGTGTTTAAAGTTTCAGAGTTCCTCAAATCTAACATTTAAAGATGTCTCCGTTGTATGTTCAATATGAAATCAATCTTTTTGAATATAGAGTAGGTTCTGCTCAGCTTGACTTTAATTCCCACATTTTTCTAATTTCCTTAGTGATTTTAGATGAAACTAAAAAACTGCCATCAGAGCATGCGACAGAAATTTCAAATATTTTGGATAAGGCGGGAGAGATAGCAGAAGCGATCTTTTATTGCTTTGGATTTGTAATCCCTTCCATGTCTTTTGTTGTGCTCATCAATCCAGAATCGCCAGAGTTCCTCTCTTCCCTTATTCCTGAGACACTCAGTAACTTCTATAGAGTCCCATTAATTATCTGCAGTGCTCTCTTCCAGCTCTATTTTGTATTTGGCTACTTCAGTAACTCCTTCTTATGGATATTCAGTTGCTTTGGCACCCTCTTTCCTGTTTTGGCTGTTCTTGGACAATTGCGGTAACTAATTTCGTTTGTGGAAATTGTTTTTCTTTGATTTGTATGTCTAAAACCTTGATCAAGTTTTCTAAAACTATTTGTGTGCAAAGGAAGAGAAAATGCATAAATAATTGTAATTATAAATTAAGTAATGAAACTCATTATGGATTTATTTAGATTCAGTTTGGAGTTGGATAATTGTAGTAGGGGAAGTGTACAAAAAATGATGAATTCCTACAGATGCCTTCAAATTCTTCTTACCCAATTCAATGAAATGTTCTCAGTATTTATTATTCCAGCTGTGAAGGTCGTGTCAATTTGTTTGTGCATCTTTTGCACCTACAGTTTAATCCGCTTCAATGGAATTATTGTGGCTGTTTTAAGTATCGTCGACTTGAACACTTTTGCAATCATCTCTGTGATTATGATTTACTTGGCAGAATTTCACAAGCAATCACAAATTATTTTGAAGTCGTTGAGGAAACCAGCAGTTCAAAAGGTTTTGCCCCTTTTTGAGACTAAAGACATCCAGTCGTTTTTAGGATTGAACGCCAAGATGGCTGCGACATATTATTGCGATAAGGCTGTCGTCCTTACTGTTTTGGACATCATCGTCAGCAACACCATCACCTTCCTTATGACCAACAAATAGTTTTCTTATTTTTTCTATAGTTGTAGCGTTTTCTTGTTCCGAATCAGAACCGTTCGCATCAAACTTTTGTGATATCAATTTGGCAGCAGTTTTCGCTGTCACCTAATGACCATCAAATAATTGGAGTGAATAGTCAGTAAAGTCTAAATGACAAAATCTGACTTTAAAATCCAACAAAATGTTCGAAATGTTCAAGTAACAATTTGGTCACAAGATCTTCGTGACAAGAAATCTTTCAAATGGAATGAAGCATTTTGAATGCTAATCAATGCCAGGATATCTAGTTCATTCAATTCATTTTTGATTTTTTTAGAAGAACAAAAATTGTTGTAGGGAGATCAAATAAATTGAAATTTCATCGAATTCACTTGAAAAATAAAGAACCTTGCCTTTTAAAATTCGATTTTATATTTTTTCATAATTACAAATAAACGCATTTTCGATTTCGATTTGCTGGTATTCCTAATAAATAGTTAAATAAGTACATCCCAAGACTAGATCACTAGAATGATGTACATAATATCAATTTGTACTAATTTTATTAAAGCTCTATTAGAAAATGAATACCTTAAATACCCCCGTAAAAAGCATTTTTTTGAGTACGATAATCCGAATTGTAAAAATCACAATTTCAAACCAACATATTTTAGGCCTTGAAATGATTTATTTTTAAATTTAAATTTCCAAATTATACTCATCATCTTTTTGGGTACGCTTTTAAATTGTCTCTCGTCTCCATATTAACTTTTTGGGGAATGACTTACTTTAATCTGACATCAAAATCAAGAGGTTATGAGAATTTATATTGATGACAATACAAATAATTCATTTTTTAGAGCTTGAGAGGTCAAAAATTTGAACTTTGAACATTTTCTTGAGGGATCTGATAAATAGAAAAAGTATGATTTGGATTCCAACTTTTAGAAGGATGTTATTTTTTTGGCAAACTAAAATTAAATTATACAATAAAAAATACAAAATAAAATAAAATAAAAATGGAGGCGGGGGGTTAATAGCCATTCTTTAAAATTTATTCTACTAAAGATTAAATCATTCCGATTTGGTTGGAACATCAACAGGGGTGATGGTGCTACATCAATATTCAATTTTAAAATTGCTTTGCTTTATTGACATTCCGACTGACGGATATAATATTTTCTGTCGATTATCCTTTTGCCACTTTTGTTATGTCACTTGACAAAGTCAAAGGTTTTCATATGGTACATATATCAAAGCGTTGTATGGAACTTGTGACCTGACAAGGACGAATTATCGACAGCTCCAATTTCATTTCGACAGTGTGCCCTCCATGGACCAAAAGCATTTAACCTTAAACTTAAAATTTAAACTCTATCATGTTTAAGTTACCTTTTTAATGATACTGTCGTACAATTTTGTTTTGTAGCTGTCGCATTAAAAATGAAAATAATGCAAAGGTCCTCGATTCGATCTAATCCCAAATCAAAAAGGTGAACTATTCACGAAATTAAAGATAAATGATCTTTATTACGATGGGAAGGGCCCAGCGACATGGTTAATTTTGGGTCAGGCCAGTAATGGAAATTATATGGAAGAAAGGGTTAAACTCGATGGGTTCACAATCATCCCAGATGAAACCAGAAGGTGATTTTAATCGTCTTAATTAAACTTGTAAACTGACCTTACTTTTGAATAAGCATTGAGGGCTTCCGTCTGCAATAGATGTTGGTGGGCCCTTAATCAGTAATTGAAATGTAAATTTTTCACTAAAATGTTTTTTCTTCATTGAAATGGAAAAGTTGTAAGAAACTTCGCAGGTACAATCGAAAGACGATTCAATTGACTCTACCAGATAAATGGACCATTAAAGATTTTGACTATTTGGCCATTTATTGCATCGAATATCATCATAATTTTGGATACGTTTCCATTCCAAATAATTTTACTATCGAAATGAGTCACCCCAGGAATGCTTCACTTGCAAAACGGGAAATGGAATCCAACAAAATTCCCAAACAAGGCACAAAACTATGGAAAATATATATTGGTCCTTTAAAAAATAACCTTAGCGGTAAAAGGAACAAAATCCAGGTAAATTAGGTTAGGTGTAACCTAAAACACTGACACGCCATCTACCGGTTTGAACATATTTACCTGGAGTTTGTTTCTTTTACCGCTAAGTGCTATTTTTTTACCGGAGCTAAAAATCCAAGCCAAAAACTATTTAGTTTTGATTTCATATTTGTCCACCTCCACCCTCTATCGGCAGGAGGGAGAACAAATGGTGTACAAGTTGGTTCTCTTTCATTCTTTTTAACTCCACTTGTGTTGTTTTCCATGAACACAATTCATGCCACCAACTTTTATCTAGTGACTTACTTGATGCTTTTGCAGTTGATTGGAATCGTGTTCCACGCGAGGATCGTCCCATTAGAATATTCTCTGGACAATCAACTAATGTAAAACATTTGAGCTCAACCAATCGGTCGCTCAAAACTCGACGTGTGTCCTGACAAAATACTTTTGTCTTCTTACTTGGCCTTCGTCTCCATCGATCCGATTTGTTGAAGGAGAGAGAATCTATCGACAACCCAATAGAGGAATACTTGAGCTTCGTTATTCACCTCAGTCCACATTCACAAACCTCCATTTTCATCCATCTCCATCTCTCAATTTGATGGAAAGAATTTTCTACTCAACTCAACACAATTGCCCGGATTTAAAATTTAATTCGGGATTTCAAAGGCTTCGTAAAAATATTTTTGTTAATAGAATGTCAATGCTGTCCTAGTAGAGGTTCTTGCGTACAATTTACTGGCATATTTGACTCTATTTTGACTAAACTCATTCGAAAGCAAGTAGAAAAGGTTGAAATTAGAAAAATTGTCAGGCAAACAACGAGCTGATTTCACGAGACGATTCAATTTGAAATTCTGATTGTAAACTTGTTTTCAGCAGGAAATTTTGTTGGATTAGTTTTTGTGAAAAGAATTCGAAGTAGCTCCTAGATACAGAATTACATTATGGAAGGCAGAGTTGTTGTATTTCTCGTCTTCTCAATGATCACAAATGACCTGATCCAATTGTCTGACCAAAGAGCCGTCACAAAATTAAATAAAGTGCTGGGTGACGACAGTCTTTGTTTCCTCTTTGTACTTTTCGACTTTCAAGTGGATATTGGGGAAGGTGGAGATGGTCGGCCATTCAGCACCACCCACTCCCTCGTCCTGTACACAACATTACATCGTCATCTAACCCAGAGCACAAAGACGATAGATCCACGAATGGATAATTTTCGAAAAGCTTTTTCTCAAATGAGAAATGTGAAATGCCACATCCTCATTTACCAATCTCCAACTAGGGAATGGAGAACAAATGGTGGGTTTGATGTTCATTTAGCATCAATGGAGACACACATAGACAATCTTTATTTGTTGGAGCATTTGAAACCCTATGAATTGAATTTGATACTGGTGGAAAATGGAGTTGATACTATAGCAAAATTTAACAATAATCCAACTGTTCCAAGCATCTGGATGAATTTGTTTGAAAAAAGAGTCCCCAATAAAAATGACAGCATCTTTGGTACCTGCTATTTCTATTGGTCCCATGGAAAATTTGATTCTATTGCCAAATATTTTGAATGTGCCCAAGAGCCGATTGTACATGATGGTGAATTGAATAAGAGTCCACTGAATGGGGGCTGCTTAAAGAATATTCTAGAATGTCACAGGAACATCACGGACAATGGCCGCATCATGAATTGGTTTCAACAAAATATAATAAAGAAGAAGGATATAAATGACCAGCAAACAGCGATGGTTCGATTACAGGAGGGTTTCGTTTTGGGAGCGGCATCACCCGCAAGTAGACGACGTCCAATTTCACTCACGTTGGCGAGTCTGTCTTTTCTTTATTCTGCTTTAAACTGTACAACACTCCTTAGTAATAGGACTATAGATGACCATCGTCCACCGGAGGCCAGCATATTATTTTGGCTGCCCAACGAAGAAGACATGGGCAAAGTTTTGGGCAGCCTATTAGTCACAGATATTTGTGTTGTAGGTTCAGTTGAAATGTTCAAATTTATCACAGCAGACAGCGTTCAGACATTAGGAGAATCAGTTGAGATTTATTTGCAGCCATTTCAGATGAATGTTTGGATTGTGATTTTGGTACAAATATTTGGAAGCTCATGTTTTGTGGTAACTTTTTCCATCTTGTGCAATGGAGAAAATGTG
>JAQHQX010000246.1:0-15315 GCA_034694425.1 Arrhopalites sp. Gr-Col-00791
GGGTGGAAAACTCCTGTTACCCCCGAGGCCATCAACATTATTTTACCTGGATCCTACATCTGTTCACTTATTTTTGACTTTCAGAATAAATGGGTTCTTTCAAAAGTTCTACACCGTTGAAAATCCATATTGATGCCGTTATAGCAGCAGTTTTACCAAACATTTTATGATTCACAAAATCATAATTTAAAATAGATTTTAATGCAGTTGAAAATTCTTACGTAGAGTGACGACTGTTGTTTCCTGACATATGACCCAATGAGACAATACACGATGGATTTATCCACATTTTAAAATGAGTTAACATAATTATTCTCCAAATATCAAATACTATCGATACAAATTCCTATTTCAAAATACATCATTTGACTTTTGTTCAACTGTAACTTTCAGGCTGGAATGAAAATTTCAACCTTATGAGAATAATTAATGGGTTGGTTAAATATATTCCAGCTTTTGAAAAATAGGTCACCGCTCATACTAAAGCCGCTTATGAAAAATGGAAACCGCTTTTAAATCACAGAGCCACATACTGGAAGTTGGCAGAACTACTGACTTACTGTGTGGAACAATGCTGCCACCTAGAGGATATTTCATTCACTTCATTGTGCATAGAAAATGGCTGGTAGGTGAGGTCAGTGTTTTCGAGTATTCTTTAACCTAAACCTAAACCTAAACAACTTTACCGGAGTTTCAATATTTTTACCTGAGCAAACCTATTACCCCATAAAATATTTCGAACCTTAATTCGTTTTATTGAAGTTGCGAGCGAAGTGAGCCGGGTTGCGTATTTACAGACCCAACCCTTGTACGGCGCCATCAATTTGTTTCAGCTTTTTCTGAGCTAATCTAAACTAAATAAACATAACTAACCACAATTTTTCAGTTTCTAAGGTTTTCTTAGAACAGTTTTGTACAAGAGTAGAGTTTCTAAATATGCAACCGTGTTACAGAAACCCGAAAACACTGACGCCACCAACCGGAATTATCCATGTGCTATGAAGTTCATCAAAAGTCAGCTAGATGTCAGCACTATTCCTCAAAGTAAGTCAGTAGTTCTGCAAACTTCCGGTTGGTGGCGCTATGATTTACAAGCGATTTCCATTTTTACAAGCTGCCAAAAATTGTAGCCATAATTAATTAGCTAATATTTACTAACTAATTATTATGAATAATGATAAAAATTGTGGTGTAACTCAACCAGGGCATGTTTTAAGGCTTAACTGTGTACAATTTAGTTGTACCTAGCCCTTTTCCTGTGTACGTAGCCCTTCTAAATTGTACCCAGTATTTTCTCAAATTTCTCCATTAAATGCCATATTCTCAATAATTTGTGCCCTTTTTCGAAATCACAAAAAGGTCACCAAAAATATTTTTCAAATAATGTGCCCTTTTTAATTTCCGAGTAAAAAACTTGTAAAAAAGTGGGCAGTTTTAAGTAAAAATTCTGCCTTTTATGGATTTTTGTACGTAGTCATTTTGTCTTAAAACATCCTCTGAACTCAACTTACGTCTCTGGATTTCATTCTTCTACATCTTGAAGTAGTACGACAAACATATCCTCGTCTACATCCACCTCCACAACCCGATCCTCTTCTTACATTTTTTGAAAAATAAAATTTCTGTTAACTACCATAATGATCTTTATATGCAGAATGTAACTAAATATCTGATGTAGGAATTATTCCATCAACTCACTTTGTCATTGGTTCTTCGTCATCAATGTCCGAATTCTGTGGGAAATTATCCTAAAGACCAAAATTTGGATTTGACAAAGGATTAATAAAATTCTACAGAAATTCAATTGAGTGTAGTAAAATAATCAAGTTTCCATAAAATTGCGTACTTCGTCATAATCTGCCTCTTCATCATCATCAATTACAATATTCGGATTTTCCGCGACTGCATTCATCCAAAAGCCAATCAAAGAGAGAGTCACAAGATAAATCCACAAACGACTTGTCATTTTGACGGATTTCTAAATCTATAAAGTATCCAGATTTTTAAATAAGTGAATTTTTTATGAAGAAATAACCTAAAACCTCTTAAAGTGATTCTGAAAAGAAATTTCTGGGTTTCAATTTATTTGAAATGATTGTGGATTGTGAAAAAACACATTTCAAAATAGTTGACCATATGGAGGAACAGAGACACTCGATCAAGGTGGTGAATGGAATTGAAATTGGCAGATTTTGAATAAATTGGTTAATATTGAATTTATTTTTGTAATAAAAAATAAAAGTCGTTATTCTTACCAGAGTCAGTCAATGAATCGTTTTCAAAATTCAAATGATTTTTTTTTGTTGGAATTAAAAGTATCGTTTACTTTCAAATCTTTCCGTTGTTACTTTGTCAAATAAGTAATTGTAAATTGAAATGAAAAGAGAAAATCAAACGTAGATACAAACTAAATGCCACGTCAAATCTTCGGGTTACTGAACTCTTTAAAATTTATCAAAGACAATAGAATTCTACATGAAAAAATTAATTCCAATCGATTGTTCTCTTAATTCATTCTTTATTCTTCTTATTCTTTTAACAATGATTTCATCTCGAATTGAAACAATTTGATCATCATTTTACAGAATCATTAAGCCGTAGCAAAGAAACACTTGGAAATTGACAAGCAAGCAATTCATATATGTCTTGTCATTGTCTCTGTACGAATAATAAAAGATGTACACAATCAGTTCAATTTATTCCTGCCGTTCATTTTTTCACAAATTAATTAGAGGGATCGACAAAGAAAAGTCGATTACATAAACAGTACAATGTACTCATGTATTAAAGGATTATCGACTAAGCTTTACATATCGAAAATCACTTGATCCATTCACTTTCACCAACGTTCCAGTCCTCCGACATTAATTATCTGATGACTGAACCAATGAAAATTATTACCAGCTATTAAATGGTCCCATCTTGTCAGGCAAATTGCTGAGATCATGGGTCATAGGTTAGTTTTAAAAATTCACATCATGTCCACATTCCAAGTGCAAAACGTCGGAATGACCAGTAAACTTTACGTTCAATTTATTCTTGTACTTAAAATGAAACACAGATCTTGTTCAATGTTTCCTGACTTTGATTTAATTTTAAGTTTGCTTGAATATTTTAAGTTAAATATTTTATCGCATTCTAATTGATTTTGTTAGTCTCGGTTGACACTTGAGGATCAATAGAGGGGTCAAAAGTCACGTTGAAGTCGGGTTAATGAATATTTTTGAGACTTACAGACTCCATTTCGATTTGACGTTGATTTCTAAGAGCACCAGTTTGCCAATTCACATTCAAAGTTGGGATAATGTGCTCTGCACCTGGAAAATTTGACATTGCAGAAAAAATAAGTGGTTCGTCCATCTAGAAATATTTTGAAAGAGTATTCGAAAATATGGCTCTTGTTATTTCGACTTGGGATGAGTCATGGTTTTGAATAGTTAATTCCATTTTATTTCCCCTTATGCAGCTTCAACTCGACCACTAAAATTTTGTATGAGCGTCAATAAAGTGTCGAGTATCAATTTTTGTCCCTAGACTTTTATTTTAAATCTTTTTACTTCTCATCAAAAATGGACACATTCTAAAGCAGTTACACCATTACATACACCATTTGGCCGACAGAATTTATTTCTTCGAGCCACACAATTCTTTTGTGGACCGACAGATTTATTTCTGATTGCTGAATGTAATATCCGGAATTTTTTTCGCACACAGATTTTACGTAAATTAAAATTTTCGTTGAACTAAGTTGGTAAAACCAGCATGACCACGGATCATCAGGCTCCTTGTTTCAAACCTCCATTGACATAATCTGTCGATCAAACCCACTCTACTGGGCAATGGAGTTTGCTTGATGAAAGTAGCGATCGAAGCGAACGAGGTTAGCGAACTAAAAAACACAGGCCACCCGGAGCCTGATCGTCGGTGGTCACGGTGGATTTTACCAACTCCATCCGAAATTTGACAGTGTGTGAAGAATTGACCCTGTGGAGAGTTGTCTGTGTGGAGAATTACATGTGGACAATCGTCTGTGCAGTACAGAGTTAAACTTTCCTTCAATTGTTAACTTTGTTCAACGAAAATTTTAGCTTGGGATGAAATCTGTGTGCAAAAAATTCCGGATATTGCATATAACAATTAGAAATTTGTCAGTTGAAAAAAGAATTGTCGGTGCAAAAGAAAATAACATTAAAATAATTATATAATCTACATATGTATAAATACAACAATTCTAATGGTTCAAATTTAATTTTTTTAAAAATGTGCATCTGGAAGGCAAAAGTGGCAAAGCTAATATTTTCAGTGCAAAAAAATTTTTGGGGGCAAAAAAGATGTCTTAGGGAGAAAATAATATTTTTAAATAAGTTGTAGCACAAGAAAAAATATTTTTAAAACTTGAATTCTAGGGACAAAAAAAATATTCTAGGGACAAAAAGAAATACTTTCATGAACATTGCCTCAATCAGATGAAAGAAATATGGAAAATAGCCACAATATCATCAAATTCTCACTCCAATTCAGTTAAAATTCGAATTTTTGGAAAATCAGATATTACCCGGATCGGTGTAGCTGACACGAATCGAATTAAAATATTGAGGTTTTATAAATCAGTCTGACATGTATATTTTTTTACTGTAAATGGTGGCACGATGAATTTCACAATAAATGACCAAGGTTTCGTAATTACGATGAAATTATGTGTCACTTTAAAGCAATGATTTTGTTTCTTGTTTGTTTTATTTTAATCTTTATTCTAAAATCTTTCTAAATCTTTCTGTCTAAATTCTACATCTTTTCTACTTGTGTCGACAGCCTATACGAGGCTGGACTCTATTTTTTACTACTCTCTTGGAAAGTTAATATGATGATTTCTTTCTGACGACTGAATGGTTTTTTCTTCTCTCGTTTCCAACAAGTTGGAAGCGAGAGGAGGACGATGTGTCACGGATATGACACGTTGAAAGAGGAATGGACTCTTCAGAATGTGCAATGCTTGCATTCTCAAGAGTCCATAATTAAATGGCATTAACATACTGCACTGAAATTCATGCTCTCTGGCCGATGGGTTTTTCGCCTATCCGGCAGTATGCATTACTGGTATATGTATAATAGAATCAGGACATCAGACTCATTCATAAATTCATGAAATTATTTATAGAATTCACATTTATGGTGTGAATCCCCACATGAAAATGCTGCTGCAAAAACAATTGCAGGACAAAGTTTTTTACATATTGCCATAACCACCACAACTGAATGACACTCTAGTGTATTGTGAGAAATTATGGAGATTCTCTTTATGATGTTCACTGGACTGGGCAGAGTTGTTTACCTTGATTTAACGCTGTCTGAAATGTGTCATGATTTCAGATAAAATAAAGAACCAAATTCAAGTTTTAGATGCAATTTCAAAGCACAACCACAATCAATGATAGAGATATTCCCAAAGTATAAATTGAAAATTTTTTATTTTTAACTGAAATTGTATAGTTGAATAAATTATATAATGCATCTACTTTTCACCAACTCTTTTTCCACCGCAAACAGAAAATTAAGCAGCTTATGAACAAATGGCATTTTCGCAGTTAATTACTGTTTCATTCAAGTTTAGTCATTTCAACAACCTCACAATTCCATTAAATTGATTGGAGAGAACAATACATTTGTTATGAGGAGCAGTTGAAAAAAACTAAATAGTAAACTCATCATGGCATCGACAGCTCCTCTTTGTTCAGTTTCTCCCCTTTACCGATAGCAGAAGGATGAGGTCCAAATATCCAGAATAAACTAATCGACAATATTCACAACAAATTCGAATAAATACCCAAACATTTTGAGAAATAAATAAAAAAGGTGAGAAGCAGGACCAAGACCAAAAATTATGTTCATCAATATTTATGCATTTCGAGTAAGTGGGAAATTTAGAAAAAAACTCTGATTCAGTGTCTAGAAAATACGGGAATGAGTAGTAAAGTTTGTGCAAAAAATTGTCGCCGATATAGCCTACCCACTCTACTGAAAATATTTAGAAGAAACTTGTTTGTTATTTATTCCTTAGAATAAAAAGCAAATCAGAATGAACCGATTCTCATGAAACCCTCAATTTTAAGTAGAGAAAAGAATTTTCATGAATATTGAACAAGTGAGGTATTGTTTAATCAAATATCTAAAAGGTTGAAAAGCAGATTTGACTGAATTCACTTTATCGCAGGATTCTTCATCACTCTGACAGTTCATAACACAAACGTTTCATCACATACATTTCAATAAAAAAAATTGTTTGTTCTTTAAAATTAAAAAATGTCAGGTTTTTGCAAACAAATGTTTTTGTAAATACCTAAGTACGATATGTATGTATTTTAATTACACAATCAGCAGCAATTACATAAGAGTAAAAATTCGATCTCAAGTAAACTCGGAAATAACAAATACTTGTGAATATCCAAGAATTAATTCAGTCGAAAAACCCAGAAAACTTGTATACTTATATAGCCTGAGAACAAAATGAATGTCGATGTTTGACTTAGATGTAAGCACTTTTAGAGTTTATATTAAATGACTAACTAAACTTTTAGCGACCAATTTATATACAGAATATCAGAAAAATCTCACGTCAAAATGATGAGTGGTGGAATAGTCAAGGCTGCTGCCACAAGAAAGGCGGTTCCAGGGAAAGATGACAAGGTTGCAGCATAAACTTCATTAATCAATGGACCATTCGCCACTCTTGCCAAAGAATTTATAATTCCAACAAAAGCATTCGCCTTTCCAAACTCATCTCCAGTAACAATTTTAAGCAGTAGCGAATTGCCACAGACAATGTAGACAGAATCGAATAGGTCAAATCCCGCCCCTAATTTTAGACATGAAATAGCACCCAGACATTACTGTAATCATTTTAGTGCAAGTTACGCCAACTACAAATTTTCTTACAACCATGTACACACTAAAACAATATGGGCGAACGATTCCAAAGAAGGTCCCCAACAATAGGGGTACCCTGCTCTGTTAAAAAAGTTGTTGACAACTTCACCCATCTTTGATATTTTCTAACCAGGGGGCCATCTCACCTAAATCCCGAGTATCAGACCTTTATCTTGGAAAACGAACGCTCCGGATCACTGGTCTTAAACACTGGTCTTCTAGTCCATTTTGCAGTAAAATAACCGTTTCAAGGTACTATAAAATTTGTTTGTTTATCAACTTAGCTTTTCATATTTGGTAGAAAAATTGACAAACAGGTGGGACAGTTTTTGCCAAAGTATAAACTTTGGGTTTTTACTGTCATGTGATCCTTGCAACAATTTGAAGAGCACTGTCACGAAAAAGCCTCAGCAATGAATAAGATGGCGCTCGCTTAAGCTGATTCGCGACTTTGTTTCATAAATTGTGTCATATGTTATTAATTGTTGTGTAGACATTTCATTATGGAAGATTACGATTCCAACTATCAAAATATGATATTCCATTTTATAACAAAAATATTTCAAATCAAATTAATTAAATTGGCACATGCCAAATTTCTTGTTGAAATTGATGAATTTGTGAAAAGGTCACATGGCAGCAACTTCTCAACAACTGTCCGATATGCTTGTCAATTTTTCTACCAAATATGGAAAGCTAAGTGGAAAAAAACTAATATTTAAATACTTCAAAATGGTGATTTTACTGCAAGATAACCTGAAAATCTGTATTTAATGTGGCCTGGCGCTTGTTTTCCAAGTTAAAAGTCTCATACTCAGGATTCATGTGAGATGGCTCCCGGGGAGGAAAATATCAAAAAATAGTGTGGCTGTCAGCAACTTTTTCAAAATGGCAAGGTATGCCTCATTTTTAAATTTTAGTTTCAAACCTATACGGAGGTTCCACTAGAACTTTATAAATCAAAAGTTATATCAAACACTGACCCAAGTACATCATCCATCCTGCTGTGGAGAATGCATAAATGATTGATGCTACTATTTGACTGCAACATGAAATGACACCAACAACAGCATCCCTCAATCCCAACATCCGGGTCAGAATAACAGCCGATCCTAGGGTACCTGTAAAAATTTCCGATAAAGCTCAGCACGATCAAATTGCATCAAAGGTAAATATAGTCTCATTTCCTTGTACCCCCTACACGGTGGAGTGATGTTATGCATAAGTAATGGAGTGAAAATTTCTTGGAGCATTATTTTCCACAGGAATGCTCCTAGTGGAGATGAGAAACTCCAAAATGGCAAACTCTAGTTTTACTGTTCTTCCTAAATCTTTTAAAATGTTTCTACCCAGAACCCTGAATGTAACGTAAAATAATCATTTGACCGCATTCGCACTTTTTGAATACTTTTATTCCATTTTGTTGACATTCGTTGCATCACCGAAATGTGGACTTTAGCAAAATTATTATCATTAAAATTGTAATGCGGGCCAAGTATAAAACAATTGAATTTAGACCCATGTAGGACTTACCAATAAATCCGCCAAAATTATTGACTGCGCTAAAGATAGCGTAATCTCCTCCGTTCCATTGGAATTTGTACCGAGTGAAGAGATATTTCATCCGGAAGTCCACTGAAAACAATTTCAGGTAATTAAGGTTATTTCTCATTCCTCCAAGAATTTACATATGGGGAATAATAGAGAACAACGTATTAAAATGATATAGGCCCACGTAAAGTGTTTGAATAGTAATCATCAGTTGTAGGCCAAAATTTATGGAGCTATTCCATTCTCCAGGTCACATTAATAATCCAAACGATACCGAACAATACTATCTTTGCACTTGATTTTTTGCTCAAAAAATAGCAATTTCAATGATGAAAAATTCATTGCGGTTCATTCATACATTGAAGTGTTTCCTCCCAACTGAAACGGATGGTCATTATGAAAAAACTTCACGTGGGCCAGAAATCCTTAAAAAAGTCAAAGGCATGACATAAGTACTCGATATGAAAAAGGAGGCCACAACAATGATGACGCCGAAGATTTGTAGTCTTTTGGTTCCCTCTCTTTTCCTAAAGGGGACTTTGAGTGTGTCGACCACATTTCGATAATCAATCAGATTCCTTCCAACATTTTTCCTGGCTTTCGTCTTCTTTTCATCATTCACATTCATTTCATCGTCTGACTTGTTGCTGCGAGTGTTGGGGATCAAGAAAAATGTGTAGAGAATGAGGAATCCGTTAATTGTGGCAGCTGCTATGAAAAACTGAAGCATGGTCATACCTCTTTTGAAGAGGAATCCAAAAAATAGGGAGCCCAATGAAGTGGAAATGCTCGTGAAAGAATACCCTAGAGTCAGACGAAACGTTTTCTGCTTTTCACCTACTGTGTCCCCAATGTAGGAGTTAAGAGCCACGAAGATGGTTTCAACTTTCCCAGTCAATGCAATTGGAAGAGTAGCTGTATAAGAGCAACCAAGTTATTTCAGACTTGTGATCTTTGTGTCCTTTAGATTTTATTTTTAAACGTTAGATATTATTTTTTCTGCCGTTTAACTTTTTTGTCCATAAATTTGTTCTTCGCTTTTATATTTAATGACCTTTAGTTTTTATCCTACAGAATTTTTTTTCAACGTTTTTGTTCCTGAAATTCGTTTTCTGCTCGTTGAAAGGCGACTGTCGGATAAAACAGGTATCTTTGGCCCACGAAAAAAAATTGGAATACGACCTGGGTGAGGGTTTTACCTGATAAAATGTTACCAGAAAAATATATTTTCCTACACAACAAGTGTTATCACGACCCTCACCCAGGTCGTCTTCCAATTTTAATTTTAATTTCAAGGTGGGTCGAGAAATTCAGAAAAGACATCAAGTAAATGCGTACAACTTTGTCCAACAATCACCGTTTTCGTCGAAACCCTCTCAGTTGATAGTTAGCAATATTTCTAACATCTCCATGGTAGGAAATAATTTTGTGACCTATGGCGTCACCTCCACAGGCTTTGCGTATGGGCCTGTTCTTCTTATGCTGCTTATGTATTAAGCCAAAAAATCTGAAAAAAACAGAATGATAGACAAGAATATGGCGAACAAAATTGCCTTTTGTACTTTATTGAAATATTTGACCTGTTGACCTCTGTGGTCACTTAAAGACTTTGGTGACTTCTGGAGGTCAAAGATTTCAGGCTTGCAACAATTCAAGATAGCCATTATATTTTCCATCTTACTAGACGTCTCTCTGATTTTTCTCGGATTTTTATGACCATCGGTGTTGTCACAAGAGGTCATTTGGCAAAGTGACCTCTTCAGGTCAATTAGAACTGCTAAACTTCAACGCCGTTTGGGTATTCTCATTACAATTTTCAAACAAAGTCAATACGTTTACATGGAGAACATTTCAAATTAAAACCAATCGACGTCGATGTTTAGCAGTTCCAATTGAATGGAGGGTCAACTTTGGTGACCCGTAGAGCTCAATGGAAGCAATCACTCGAAAAGTGGTAAATTAAACATTGTTCAGGAAGGTCAGAGGAAGCTCTATGCCGAGTTTCAAGTCAATCGAACCGGGGGCAATTTTTCCAATTAAACCTCCCATGTCTTTTTGACTCTTATCCGACAGTCCTTTGGCGAATTTTGCCGAGTGGATGAATTATATTTAGGTTTCTTTGATACAAATAGCGAGCAAAGGGAAGGTGGTTAGAGAATTTCTAAAAACTGTTCCCGCTAAAGGTCACAAGATTTTTGATTAAAACGCCTGAACAAACATAAAATCCAAAAAATTTTGAAGGGGCAAAAAATTGTTTTCTGACAAATTCTAGGAACAAAAAAATTAAAGGCCATTAAAAATAAAATCTAAGGGCCGAAGAACAAATTCTAAGGTACCTCAAAATTAAAACCAGTGATTTGATTTACTTGATAAAATTACTTTATACACTTTATAAAATACCAAAACCCAGAGGTTATGGAACTACCACCACTGTCCTTTCTTGAGTTTATTTTTATTACACTAGAGCTTCTAATTTTGCCCAGCCTCTATTTTTACCTCCACCAAGTAAAACTTCCAGTTTCAAGAGATTCAAAACTACGGAAAAAGTTTCGGTAAAGCAGAATTTTTATACATGACTATGAAATCAAAATTTCATCGCAACAAATTGAACTGTAAAAATTCAATATCAAAACATCAGTCTCATATCAAATATCAAAGCCCCAGCCGAATAATGTATCATGTCAAAAATAAATAGGGAGCCGATCTGGCCCATGCTCCGTATCATTATACTCATTGAAGAGAAACTCTTGTAGAGCATTGAACTTTGTTCATTAAAACGGCTGCTATTTTTTGCTCAGGTATTTCATTTCAAACTCCGGCAAATAAATTCAAACTCTGGCAAATAAATTCGAACACCCGCAAATATATTCAAACTCAGGTATTGTAATTAAAATTCCGGCAGGTGAAGGCAGTGTTTTCGGGTTCATCTACTATGAACAAAACAATTCCACCAGAGATTGTATATATTTGCCATTTTTAATTTTTTTTGCCTGAGCGTAGAATACATTTGTCGGAGTTTTGAATTTTTTTGCCTGAACAAACCTATTACCCCCTTAAAAACTGCTGTCACAAGTGAAATGTGTTCCAGGATGTCTTCCTGAATTACTTGTACAGTTTCAGAAAATTCACAAGTATTTTGAAAAACTCAATTTTCGGATTTGAACGAAAACTTCTTGAATTCGATGTTTGAGAATTGAAAATAAAAACTCACATAGGACAGCAACTGTTTCAGTATTCCAATTGGTCATGTACAGACTCAAAATGAGTAAAGCATAGCGTGTCATGTGTGCCCCCAAGCCAAGGTACAGCAACAATTTTCGACCGTAGAGGTCACTCCAAGCTCCGAACACCAAGAGACCGATGATTGTGAATATGTTTTCCAAAATAGAATTCCACGACTCAACTGAGGCTACATACTTCTGTACTTGCCTCTCTTCACTTTGCAACATGGAGACGTTTCTAAAAGTTAAATAAAAAACAATCTTATTTCTGTGTTAGGGAATTTTTTGCAGCCTACATGAGGCAGTCCAATTGAAGGTTAAAGCATTAGTACATATGTGGCCTACAAAAATGAGGGAAAACCCATTCCTCATTATTTGCTTTTTCAGAAGACGTACATAAACCCGCTAGCTGCTTAAATACAATCTTGAAAAGCATCATCTTGTATACAGGATTATTGTCTAGCGGGTACATGTACATCAAATTTTAATATTAATCTGAAATTACGTACAAAAATTCACAAACAAATCAACAAAAAGACTATTGAGGTCCTGACCTGGCCAATTCTGTCTAAGTATATAATTTTACCTGATTTCAAGTTGATCACAGATGTTGTCCCCAAAATCCAAATTTATACGACATGCCCTGTCCAGCATAACATCTTTGATCATCGTAGATGTGTAGGCGACATAAAAAAAGGTAAGTGATGCTACGATCTCCATGTAGGCTAAATATTTAAGAATTTTTCGGAAGTTTGATTCACATTTTTCTTTTCCAAAAGGCTTGAAATGTTTTCCTGTTGATTTGATTTTGGGTCCCTCCATGATGAGTGGCTGTGGTTGTGTTTGTGCTGCTTACCATAAATTACACATAAATTCGTCAGACACATTTCTGAATCAAGATATTTTGATAAAAAACGAATTAAAATGTCTAGTGCCCTTGAATTGAGAATGTGTTCCTTAAGCAATTGAAATTAAAAAAATTAAATTAATGTTTTGGTTTAATTCATCCTAGTTCAAAGGAACCTTCTAGCTTGACCTGTCTGCATGAAGGTGGAAAACAATTGTTGGCTAGATAACCTTTTTAATCAGAGTGAATTATAGTTCTAAATGATTAAGAATCACTCAAGTAAATTCTCAATATTTTTTTACTCAAGAACATTTTTATTGATATTTTGATATGATTAATCCACGTACCAACTTAAAGCTCTTGATTGTCTGCCCAAATAAATTGATGACAAAACAACTCCGTTGTTCGAATCTCAAGTGGATTTAAATAAGTTTCAATTTTCCTTTTGGTCTGGTTTGTAGTCTGAAGTTTAAATAAGATTAAAATTAGAGTGACAGGTCATGGATAAAATCATCCAAGTTCAGTCAACTTTATGCAAAAAATCAATTACGAGTCTAATTAACTTAGTGCCCCATCTCAATCACAACAAAATTTGACACAATTCAAGGATGTTTCTTCTGAACTGTAGAAATAGAAACAGATGATTAAAAATATTTCGACAGTTTACGGGACAGAATGCTGCTCATCATATACATCATTACAAAAAAGAAATCGAAATATTTATACCATCTCACCATCTAAAGCTAAGGAAAAGAGGTAAAATAACTTTTCATGAATCTGACTTGTTAGAAACTGTGAATGTCTTATCTCTGCATGAACGTTTAAAATATTATACATGTAAACTTGTTTTTCATAGTCTCACTCACCGTTCTGGTTTTCAATACCTTAATGCCATGTTCTTTATAAAGCCTGTAGGTAGAACTCGTAGTAGCTATAAGAACAATATTGACACTAATTACAAAGGCAAATCTAAAACTTTTGACAACTCTTTTGCTCCAAGGGCTGTTACAACTTGGAATAGCTTAGCTAACATTGACATAATTAACTCAAATGTTAATTTTAAAATATTTAAAGAAAAACTCTGTTTGTTTTTAATTAGCTCTAGAGATAACAATGATTTGTACCACCCTCCTTAAATAATTATTTTGTGTTTTATTTATTGATGATGGCTGTATGTATTTTGGATTTGTATTATAATTTTGAATTTTGGTCTCTATTATGTGTCCGTCTTTGTAAAATAGTGCGATGTACTAAAAAACTTGACACTTGAATAAATAAACAAACAAACAAAATCTCACATTTGATTCCCATCATTTAAGAAGTGTTGACGCAGGAGCAAATTGTGGCATTTTATTTGCACAATAAAAAACGACAAGAAATAGCTTGCCGTATTTTCATTTGATGGAATTGCATATAATAAAATCAAAAGATGAGATGAATTCGTCCGATTATGAGGCTTCCGTGTACAATTGTTGCTGATAGAGGCTAAAAAATTTAATGTAGATTGTGCTTAGGACTTTGACTTTATTGATCGAGTTGTTGAACTTGATTAAACGCTCCTCGATATGTGTCAAGATTTCAGATAAAGCAACCAACCGAGTCCAAGTTTAAGATCCAATTTCAAAGTACTGCCACACTCAAGAGATGTCAAGATGAGAGGAAACAGTTATAAAAATTTACACAAGTAGCTCTTTACCATTACAATTGTTTCGATGATGGTATATGAGAAAACGTTATAAATAATAGTAAAAACAAACATCATGTGCAGACTAAGAGCATTTTTGTGTTTCCAAGTCGAAACTAAACTCTTCAGGGGGAATAAGATTGAAATGCTGCGACTAGTATAAGAAAACAATTAAGGTTTTTCATTCAAAACTTAACGGCAATGAATATTTTGACATTTTTGTTGATGTGTCAGGAGCTTGAGGTGTTCAGTTCTACGGATTGTCACAGGGGTCATGAGGTCATGGATAGCGATAAAGTTTGTATAGCCATTTTGTTTTGCATCTTGTTTAGTGTCCCTCATTTTTTTCAGATTTTTGTGACCTATGGGGTCATCACAACAGGTCATTTGGTAAAGTGACCTATGGAGGTCAAGTACTTGGTCACAAAATTATTTCCTCTCACAGAGGTATTCCAGGTGTCATGCGTCAGTATAAATTGTTCCTGTAAGTTTCATTGATATAAGTCAACACAGTCACAACTATCAGAATGTATTGAGCGTTCTTGCTGAAATCTACATTCAGGAGAACATTTGCGATTTTCTTACTCTGGTTTTGGCAATTTCAGAAAATGTCGCATCACTTAAATGACAAAAGGATTTTTTTGATCAAGATTTTCAAATATGGCTCGGAAATATTCAGCCACTCCTATGCAAGGACCTGATATTTTGAAACAAATCCGGTAGGGTCCTTTCCCAGAAATTGTGATTTGTCTCATGATCCATTCATTAGAATCACATGCAGCAAAATTTTCAGACCGTTCACATGAACAATTGTGTAGATGAAAGTTAAGAAAAAAAACTACAATTACAGATTTTATAATTTTTTGCATCATTAGTAAAAAATGATTAATTCCGAGGTTTTAGAAAAAGGCATCCATCCAGGCGGTTTGCAGTCCAAAAATGAACAGCAAATTCTTTTCACATGCGAAATGAATTAATTCCGAAATTGTGAATTTTCTTGATGACAAATAGGAGATTCTAAGGGGTGTAACAGGGACAGTAGGTGAAAATACACGACACAAAAGTGCCCATTCTTTTTGCACATAAAA
>JAQHQX010000247.1:0-15275 GCA_034694425.1 Arrhopalites sp. Gr-Col-00791
TGAAAATCGGATGTACCGTCTGGGAGGAGATGCACGGAAATACATCCGGATTAGTGGTATTATATATGTGGGACTAGAGAATAACGCGCGCTAGCGCGCGAATACTTGTGTCAAGATGCAATTCCAGTTTTTTTACCATGAATGTGTACAGAAGATTTATTAAGTGAGAGTTGGCGGTTGGTCTCGGGTGGGAACCCTAGAGAATAACGCGCGCTAACGCGCAACTTCTTGCATCAAGATGCGGTTTGCATTCTATAAAATTCTTAATGCTACGTGCTGTTGTCCTTGTGCATAATATGATAGATTAAGTAATATGGATACAGAATTTGATGTCTGTGAAATTAAATCGTTTTTCATAAATATTTCGCCGCAGAAAAAAATAGAAATCACAGTAAGAAGTAAATCACTGCAGCAAACAACTATTAACCGCATGTAGCAGTTTTTCAGGTGTTCTCTAACCTAGCTCGCTTCGCTCGCTATTTGGACCAATATAATCAATTACTGCGGATCGTATTATTTTACTGCTGCATTATATATTTTCTAAAT
Organism: Arrhopalites sp. Gr-Col-00791; assembly: GCA_034694425.1. NCBI lineage: Eukaryota > Metazoa > Arthropoda > Collembola > Symphypleona > Arrhopalitidae > Arrhopalites > Arrhopalites sp. Gr-Col-00791. Next base: position 547 of record JAQHQX010000247.1, read on the forward strand.
TGTTTACGATATGGGATTATTGCGCTTTTTATTACATTCAACGAATACAATGTTGAAGGCAATTCTAATACTACCGTATACACAATATTTTTTGTGTAAGCATTGTCATCGTGTTCAAAAATTCCCTGTTCGGATGTTTGGACTATATTGATGTGGACATCGGCTATCCTCCTCACCCTTGAAAAAGCGACGTAGAGTTGACCATGTGAAAAAACAGGCTTGGAGAGGTTAATTCCGACACGGTCCAAAGTCTGTCCCTGTGATTTGTTGATAGTCATGGCGAATGCCAGCCGGATAGGAAATTGTTTCCGCCTCAATTGGACTGGTAAAGAGATGTTGTGGGTGTCCATCACAAATTTTGGAATAAATACTCGAGGCCCTTGCAACTTCCCATTATTTATCAGAATTTCTGCGTCAATAAAATGGTTCATTAATTTTCTAGCAATTAGTCTTGTACCGTTAGTTAGTCCCTTACGGGGATTTAAATTTCTTAACAAAACGATAATGGCTCCCTGTTTAAGTATCAACTCATGTGGTGGAAGTCCAGATGGAGTCTGGGTGTGGAAAAATTCAGGTTGATAGCATTCAAGTTCTTCTGGGTCATCGGAGATGCATTCATCAGCACTAAGATAACTTTTAGGTGGTGTGTGCTGGATTATTTGTAGCACTCTATTGTTGATGACGAATGTGTCCTCATTCAGGGGGCAAAGGATCATTCGATCAGCATATTTCCAGACCTGACTGGTATCTATGTTGGAACCGTTAGTGACATCAATGATGTCTGTATTTACGACACAATCATCTGGAAGTTGAACGATATCGGTTCCAATGCTTGTGTTCGGTAGTATGGTTCCATTTCCTACCTCGAGCAACCATTTGGCGAATTCGATTTCGTCAGTTTGGGCTCGCATATTAAGATGGAGATGATAAATTTGAAAATGTCTCCAGAGTGGACTCATCTTGATGCACATTTTGATGATTTCCATTTTGGTTTCTCGAGGAGCAACGGGCAATACTTGACGAAAATCGCCTCCTAAAACAATTGTTTTATTTCCAAAAGGGACGTCTGGAGTTGACATTAAGTCCCTTAGTAAGATGTCAAGAACTCGAAGGGCATCTGCAGGTATCATGGAAGCCTCATCCCAAAGTATAGCTGAGCATTGGCGAAGTCGTTCTGCTTCCCTTGAATCATGTTTGATACCTGAAACAGACTGTTCATTAAATTCTAATGGGAATTTAAATGCAGAATGAGAAGTACTTCCGCCAGGAAGTAGGGTGGAAGCTATTCCTGACCAGGCGACAGGAATAACAATTCGACCTTGACCTCTTAAAATGTATAAAATGGTAGAGAAAATGAAAGTTTTTCCTGATCCCGCAGGCCCTTCAAAGAATACTTGTTTGGGACAGCGGTGCGTAGCCTTTATTACAGCGTCGACGACAGCTTTCTGGTCTCGGTTTAGTTGATTGTAGAACTGAGATCCCAATTCACCCTGTCTGTCTGGAGGATAGAGTTGATGTTCTTCTATTAGCACTGGAGGGATGGGTTCCCGGCTTGGAATTGGCAAACCATAACTTGAACATGTCATGCCATTGGCTTTGAATTCATCCTCTATTTGAAGGAGTGCTCGATTGGTAGCGATTGATTCGCTCATGCCTTGATGTAGGAAGTCTGAAATAAAATCTTGTCTGTGATTGTTCCACAATGTGATTGGGTCAGTCGGATGTCCAAATAGACAGATGAGTGCAAACATATGTCTCAGTTGGTACTCCATTGTGTCGATTGTTGCTTCGGTAAGCGCCTTGTCCCATTGTTCGTCGTTTGACAACAATCCCTTGGCGACAGCTGCAAGTTGAAATGATGGATAGATGATGTCGTCAATAGTTCGTAGGTCTTGGTAGCTGGTAGCTCCTCGTAGATGGAGGAGCAGAAGTCGAAGAGCATACCGCTCCAAGTACCGTGGGCTGGCAGCGTAGTCTTCCAATAGGGATTTGTTCACGTTCTCTTTTGCGTGGAATCCATTTATTCTTGTACCAACGGTAGTGTGTAGGGATATCGGAGTAGAGGTATTGTCTGGCATTAGAGTCTGTCTCATTTAACTTGAACCAACCTTGTAAAGTCGAATCTCTAAAGAGTGCTTGGGCTGCTGCTTCTTCTTCTTGTCCCTCGATGAAGGTAATTTCTTTGTCATTCTCAAGATGGACTGCTAGTGGTTGGACGACATGACTTTTGTCGTGCATTGGGAACTTGAATAAATGCCAAATAGCTTCTGAAGGGGAGACGAAGCGAGTATCCAAATGCATCTTTGGCTCATCCCAAATTAGTTCTCCATCCGGACTGACATGATGGTCAGTGATAGTGACGTGTGCTCGGTCGTGACCTTTGTAGATGTACTTGTACAGGTATTTGACACACTTGATTGAAGCACAGTATTCGACATTTATATGGGCTTCATATTTCCTCAATAGATATTTGTTGTAGGGAACTACCCAACGATTATCCATTGTCCCAATGACCTCTTCATCCTTATTCAAAATTTCAATTATGTGCCCATTTGTGGATCTACGGTACTGGGGGTAGCCATTCTCATTTTCCTTCGTTTCATCACAAAAAGCTTTTGGAAACTTTTTGCTGCATTCGCCATTTGCAGTACATGAGAACTTTTTGTTGTGGGGGGTACACGGTCCGTGGAGCATGAATTGTTTGACCGACTGGTGGAGATGGTGTTCTTTGACTGGATCGAAAATTTCGGCGCTGATGAGCTGATCCAGGTGTTTTGCACCTTGTATCTTATCTTGTTTTCTTAGAACGACTAAACAGTGGATATGTGCGAGGCCTCGCTTCTGAAAGTGGGGAAAATGATTTTGTACACAATTACTTGCGGTATAAAGTTAATTAATTAGTGGTTTAAATATAACGAACTTGAAACTCGACAACATGAATGTAAGCTGTTGGGATTCCAAAAATATGTCCTCTGGTGATGTCGTGTAGAAGCTGTTTAGATTTCATTCTGAAAATCCTTGCTACGATATCGGGCCGGTCCTGGTATCGTTGACCATTCAAAATTTTCTCAATCTCTCGCCATTTTGGGTTACATGTAAATGTAAGGAATAAATCAGGTTTGCCGTATCGTCGTACAATGGTCATTGCATCGTGATATAATTGTCTGAAGTATCTTTTACTACCCTTTACGGATGATGGGCAAATTTTCGGTTTTCCCGCCTTGATGTTGAACTTGTTTGATTCTTGGTGGATGTAATCCATTAGTCCAGAGTAGCTGGCAGCACGAAGTTTTATTTGATTGAAAGGATCATTTACCCAGGCCATGTTATTTGATTCATACTTGCAGTACGCATCAACAACGTACTGTTGAAAAAGGGGGCCACCATGATGGATTGCACTAAAGGGTTGACGAATCGCCAATTTGTAGCAGTAAAACTGTCTGATTGTAAGTTGATTCCTAGTTTCCGTGCGCTCATGAACGTCGTGTCCAATGTACTTTTCCCAACCTTGCTCACCATTTGGAAAGAAGATCGGGTAGACCTTAGGTTAGCAAAGGAACTTAACTAATTAGAGCATAGTTATAGAATTGGATAATGGTATTAGGGTTATTTAAATTTAATTGTACCATCGGATCGCAATTAGGATTGAAATATGGGAAAGTCTTTACTCCTCCTCCACGAAGGCTGACTGTGACCCGTCGCTTTGGTGGCTGGTTTTCCTCTCCAACCAAGACGGGCTGCAATGTCATCAATAGTTGGTGCATTGTGGGTAGCTGCATTTGGGCCACGGCTATTTTGAAAGACCATAGAAATTTTACGAACTGGCCAGCTTTCCAAGCGGGCTGTTTCATTTTCTTCCAGCTCCACCTGGTGCATGTTCTTGTAAAGTTTAACAAATGGGTTGACTCGTTTCAGTAATTCCTGTAGTCGCTCAAGAATGTCCTTTACAATGCTTTCTGCAAAACACGGAATGAGGATTTCTAAAGTATAAATCACTTAAATATGTTAAGTTTGCTTATTTACCGTGGTTAGAATTTGATGAAATTCCAAGGATTTGATTTGTACGTATGTTGGTACATTCAAGTGGGTCGAGGATGTAAAGTTGAGCAAATAATGGTTGCAGATAATCTAGAGGGTGGAGTGATGCATACTTGTGAACGACTTGACCCTGAATAGTGTAGACGAAAGGGCCGGGAGATCTTTTTGACGATTGGTTACTGGTTGATGGGCAGGTGGGTGGAATTTTTGTAGCTGGTTCTCCTGGTGTTGCTGATACGGAAGCAAAAGCCAGTGCATTGTTGAATCGACGAATATACTTGGTAAATATTTTGGCTTCGGCTGACTCGGTTGTCATTAAATCTTTTATTATATTATTCACAGAAATGTTTTTAATGCATTGACTCATTATCTCTTCCGCTTGCATTAATGTTCACACAGTTTCTCTCATTGTGTTCCATTCCCTCTTATCTAAAGCATGCAAATGTTATTCCTTTATACAAAGGGAAAGGATCTAGGCTTGATATAAACAATTACAGACCTATTTCTAATCTACCAATAATTAGCAAGTTATTTGAAAAAGTATTACCGCAGCGAATGCTAGATTCAGTTCACTCTACTAATGGGATTAGTGATAATCAGCATGGGTTTCGGAAAAATCATTCTTGTTTTACTGCCTTATTGAAATTTACTATGGACATCTTTAACTATTTAAATAGAAAGTGTGGTAGGGTGATGATAGGGAGTAGCCACTGCTGGGCCATAGCTTTCAAATGCGCAATGCAAAGAAAGCTTGTGTTAAAAAAATACAGACAGCCACAGCTGGGCCATCGCTTCTAATTGTGTAATACAAAGGAAGCTCGCGTTAAGAAAACACAAGCGGCAAAAGGAAGATTTTCCCATCACAGCGAGCAGTATCAGCTCCTGTTGTCATGAGCAGTACCGGTCATTTCTGTATTATTGTCTTTAATCACAACACACTCTCGTTTTCTTAAGAGAAATAAATCAGTGTGCAGTTACAAGTTTTTGAATTCACATTATTCAATTGAAGATTATTTCTCCTACCATTGCCAGAATGTCTTTAAAAGTTATTAAATTATCCCCTTGGGCAACTTGCCCTACAAGAGGCTTTGAGGAGGCTGCTGGACTAGATTTGTACAGGTAAATAGTTTAAAAATTTGAAATTAAAATTTAATTTAATTTAAAATCTTTACTTGGTTCTAATAGTTACAATGTTATATATTGACAGTGCATATGATTACGTCGTCAAGTGCTTCGATAGAATTTTAGTTAAGACGGATATCCAAGTGCAATTTCCTCCCAATACATATGGAAGGATTGCCCCTAGGTCGGGTCTTGCCTTGGCATGTGGAATCAATGTTGGAGGTAATTATTAATTAATATACTACAACGTGTACATTTTATTTTTAAATAAATTTAATTTCTAACAAATTTAATGATTTAATTCAGGTGGTGTGATCGACCCGGATTATACCGGAGGACTTGGAGTAATCTTGTTCAACCATTCGAAGGATGATTTTAGAATCTTGAGAGGCGATAGAATTGCTCAGCTCATTTGCGAGCAATTCGTAAATGTTACCGTGGAAGAAGTATCGGTACTCAAATATTTACACAAAATTTTTATACTTGAATTTAAATAAATTTGGTTTCTAATTTTGAAATGAAATAAAATAATGTATCAGTATATATTATCTTATCAGATTCGCATTTATTAATATATATATATATGCATATGCTCATGATAACTTTTTTTGTTCTTAGGTCGTAGAACCGACAAAAAGAGGAGACGGAGGATTTGGATCTACTGGAATGTCATGAACCCTCTCGTGAATGAAAATCTAATTAGTATAAATTTGAGTAGTGGTCTCTCGCCTGCAGCTTCATCAACAGACAGCAGAGTAGAGCAAATTTTAAATGCAATTAAATAAAATTATATAATAAAAAGTTTTGACTCGCTCATTTCTTTTCTATTGTTCACCGCATAAACTTTATATAATAGGCACAAGAGCATAATTCAAACCAATAATAGATTGATGAGCTTATATTATTTCGTACCTCATATGTAAATGTACATTTCTGATACATCAAGGTTGTTTTTCATTTATTTTATTGATTAAGTAATGGTTCTCATATTATATACAATACGTTCAATTCTTTAATTATATGCTTATAATTTTGATAAAATTTGCATCTTCAGATTTTCATAGTTTTGATATTTTTTAAAATTGTAGATGTAATCGAATTCATTGATTCACAATACAATACATAACACCGTATATATTTGCAAGTAGTAGTAGTAGTAAATAAGTATATATTTTAAAAGATTGTCTATTCTTTACTAGTTCTCTATATGGGAACAACTACTAGCAGTATGGCAATATTTAAGTATTTGAAATAATCGTGATTAATTATTGCCAGCCATATTTTTTAACAAATTTCTCAAAGTCTGCCATACAAACCTTCAATGTTTCATACTCTTGCTGAGACATGGCAATCCCAGTGTACTGTCCGTTATCTAAACGATAACGAAAGCCAACTTTCCATTTACCATAAAACACATTGTATTGCAAAAACATTTTCTCTCCAAAACGAGCAGAGAATGTTTTGCTGCTGACTTCTTTTGATGCTTTCTTAAACCGGTCGACAACAATTCCTCTGTCGTCTGGAAACGCATCTTCTGTTTTTTTTGATTCTGCAGCTTTTTTCTTCTGTTGCTTAAGTAAACTCAGTTCCCTCCGTTGCCTCTCAACTGAGTCTAATAAATCCACCTGGGTTTCGTCATCTACAAAAATATACCACCTGTATTATTTATATATAATGTGTAATGACTTTGAAAAGTACTTAAGTATATTTAAGCGTTATACAATATATGTTTACCAGAAAGCAAAAAGTCTGAATCTGAATCCTTGCTGTCGCCTAAAAAATAATTAATTTTTTTACAGAATTATATCTGCTCTAATATATTTAGCATACTTATTTGCATATTTATATATTATATATGTATTTGTCTAGTACTAGCAGTGACTTCTTTAGTCTTGGGTGCAACCGATTCACTTTCGTCTGTATCCACAAGAATTTCTCCCGGCTCTGCACAATCGAATGTATAATATTAATAGTATTAAAACAAACATTTTTCGAATTTTTGAATTTGAATTTGAATTAATTAATTTTTTAATAAATATTTTAAATAATTAATTAATGAATTAAAAAGATCTTGTTTACTTACCAATTTGGGGAGTCTTCCGTTTTGTACGTCGAGTGGCCATTTTCAATGAATCTTCAGGAACTGAACTAGTCTGCGTTGTTAAATCCGAATAATGAAAATGATAAAGTTCTTGCAGTTTATATCGAGAGCTTCAAATCGTCATCGTTTATACCAGGGCGAGTTCATTGACTCATTGAAAAGGAAATGGGTCAGCATTTTTTTTCAATCGAGCGAGACATTTGAGAAAAATTAATTATATTGGCAGAGTCATATTCCACTACATTTTTGCGTAAAGCCAATTAATGGTGTCATTTTCTACGAGTGTATAAAGTACGATGTGAAAACATATTAGGTCGCGTAATCAAATTGTTAGGCGGCAAAAGAAAATGAAATGCACATGTGGCTAAAACTGCTAGTAAGCAATTCTTGTCTATTAGTTTGATGTAAAAGTTTTAGAGCGAGTGAGGCTAATGTACATGTACATGAGCGCGATTACGATATTTAAATTGTGTATACATTTTTTTCTAATAATAATAATTCAACAGTACTATAATTATGACAGAGCACCTAGGGTCGAATATATTTGTGTTTTAAAGTGAATTTGAACTTGTTTTGTGTACAAGAATTTTATTTGCCTGTGATAATAAGACTGAAGTGTAGTGAATTAAGATGTCAACAACGAATTCTTTAAAAAATGTGATCACATTCAAGGTAAAATTTAAACTTAATATCTATCGATCAGAATAAATATTATTATCTATTACTTGATTAAATAGATGAGAATAAATATTTTATATTAATTAGTGTACACAATGCCCAAAATCTTATGTACACGAAAAAACATGGAGAAGACATTTGGTTCGTGTACACAAACTCCCTTTGAAGTTTGAGAGATGTGATTATTGTTACAAAGTATTTGTAAATAGAAGATTTCGTGATCTTCATCTAAAAAATACTTGTCATGTAAGTTAAATAGTTTATAAATATTAAGCTTTATTTTATTAATACACAGACATAAATGTAAGTGTTTCTTTAATAGGTGAAAAGTCAAAAGGTCCATACTACCCGATCAGAGGGTGGGCTCACTACTCACCAATGTGCAGATTGCCCGAAAGTTTTTTTGTCATCACGGTGGTTAAATCTACATGTACAACGACGTCATCTTGACCAGTTGGTGAGATATATATTTAGCTTTCCGCATTTATTCAATATATCATATTGAATAATCAAGATACGTGTTTCAATTGATATTTGACATTTTGCAGGAGGATCATCAATGTAATATGTGTCAGGGCAGATTTAGCTCTAAGCAATATCTACAGCTGCACATACATAGAAATCATCAAGCTAATTATTTTAAAAAGTATAAGCAACGTGTTTTGTTGCGAATTTTGTGCTAAGGTATTTCGTAGTAGATTATATTTAGAAGAACACATTGTGTCTACACACAAGTGTAAATATTGTACAAATACATTTACAACAAAAGTCGCTCTATTAAAACATGTATTGAATCACGAACGTAGCTCTAGATCTAAAGTACAATTAGGGTGTAATGTTAATGTACATGTAGATCCAGGTAAATTTTCCGTGATTAAGGCCTTTAAAGGTTATTTAAGTTGCTTTGAATTTGAACTGACTAAGAGAAAAGCTCTCAAATTAATGTTAATATCTTTGCATATTTTTATGTAACTTGTAGAGGCTAACGTTGTAAATATTTTAACTCAATCTGTTCGTAAATATGGTAATATTAGAGTACAAATATCCGCTCTTGTAGGATTTCAACGGAAACTACAAACTAGTGAGGATTCAGAGATTACGTATGAAAAAAAGGATTTGTATATGAATTCCTATGCGAAAATTATATTGAATGAAAACACTGTTGACATGTGCCTTCAAGAAATAGTCCACGATATACAAATTAAAATTGAAAAGTATGAGGCTTTTGGTTCTAATTGGACGATTTATCTTGTCAGAGGTTTGACTATTAAAATTAATAAATATTCGTCTATTAGTCCTTCATGCCATGTACAAGTACCTTATCCTATTTATACAAAACATTGTGTAGTAAATGTTCAAAATAGAGATCAGAAATGTCTTAAATGGGCAATATTGTCGGTATTACACCCTACAACAGAGCATTCTTATAGAGTATCTTCATATAAAATGTTCGAACAAGAATACGTATGGAATGAAAGTCATTTTCCAATGAAATTAAGTAATATTACATATTTTGAAAATGACAATAATATTTCAGTGAATGTATTTGCATACGATTGTGAGGATAAAATTGTACCTTTAAGAATTTCTGTATTTAATTATGAAAACAATTATAAAGTGGCTGATTTATTATTGGTTAAAGGCGAGTCGGGTGAGTATCATTATTGCGGAATTAAAGACATTTAAGTTAATAGGAAAAGCTAACTGCAAAAGGCGTCAATTATGTTATAATTGCCTTCACACGTTCAATGCTAAATTAGATCTTAAGTCTCATTATGAAAATTGCAAAAATTTTAGAGCGCAAAAAATAGATATGCCAAAGGAAATATTAGGTAAAAAACCGGTTTTAAAATTTACACATTATAAAAATCAATTGAAAGCGTCGTATGTCGCTTACAGTGATTTTGAAAGTTTATTAGAACCCACTGGCGACATTATTAAGCACACTAAGCACACACCGTGTGGGTTTGCTTACGTCATTGTAAATGACAAAGGTAAAGTGATTAAGAAATACATCTACCGTGGAGAAGATTGTGTAGATGTATTTTTTGATCACATGGACTTTTGGGGTAAATACGTCAGAGATAAATGTGCTATAATCAAGCCCTGTGTAATTACAGCTGCAATTCGAAGGGAATTCGAATCTGCAACTCATTGCCATATTTGCAATGAAGCCCTAACTGACAATAATAAAGTTATCGACCACGATCATGGTACAGGTTTATATCGAGGCATAGCCCATAGTACGCCTTGCAATATTAATTATCAAAGAAAAAATCAGCTCGTAGTATGCCTGCATAATTTTAAGTAGTATGATTCCCATTTAATTGTACATGGATTTAATCGTTATCATGGTACTGATAATATTACTATAATACCAAGTAATAGTGAAAAATATTTAAGTATCATATGCGATACCTTTGTTTTTATTGACACGTGTCAATTTTTAAACAGTTCTTTGAGTAATCTATATAAGGTATTGAAAGAGTCTTGTGAAAATTTTTTGTCAGTTTCTGAGAATGATCGTCCACGTAGTTCAAAAAGCGTTTGAATATAACCTTTTAAATATGCTTTTTCAGTACAGTTTATTCCTTTGTGAATATCTACCAATTCCATTCTCATGTTCAAGTAATATGTTGTTTTAACTAGAGAATAACGCGCGCTTGCGCGCGAACTCTTGTATCAAGATACGATCAGGACTCGGTTTCTATTGTCCTGTCATGAATGTGGACACGCTGATTTAATTAGTGAGGATTGGCGGTTGTTCGCATGTGAGCTCGCTTCGCTCGCTCACCAGCTTTCACCGCGATATGCTACTCCAGGTCATACAAAATCGTCAATGTTGGCGGAATTATCTAATGGTCCCTCGCTTCGCTCGCTCGTGTCTGTAAACCTATTTCTTCAAGTACACTTCAATTAGGTTCATTATGGCTCGGTCAAGTCCATTTTAACTCTATTCTAGCCCTATCAAGTCAAGCTCACCTCAGTCAAATCAAATTGAGTCGAGTGGAATAAAGTCCGGGTGTATCATGTAAAGGCTAATTCCCTGTTCACGAACTTATCTAACCGTCGCTCGCTCTGCTTTCAGTAAAGCTGAATTAAATACAATAATGTAAATGGAGTCAAAAATGTTCAAACTTTCCACAATTCTCTAACCGAACTCGCTAGTCATGACACCTCTCAACTCGATTCCAGCTCAATTAAGTCGCATGAACTACAATCAAACCCATTACATTTCAATCAAGTTAAATCCATGTCAATAAATTATAATTCACTTTAGTCAAGTAGTGTCCACCTCAACCAAGTCCAATCAAGTCCAGTCTACCTCGATCAAGTCGAATCATGTCAAGTAAAATTTAATTAGGGTATTTAGGGTAACTTCAAGTTACCCTTTTGTTACCCTTATTAGGGTATGGTTACCCCAATTGGGGTAGTGGTTACCCCATTAAGGGTAGATTAGGGTAACGCGCTAACCCAAAGTTACCTCTTTTAGGGTTCGTTACCCCTTTTAGGATAGGCTACCCTAATTAGGGTAATGTTACCTCTTTTGGGGTAACTTGTTACCCGTTTTGGGGTTGTTTTAGGGTAATTGTTACCCTTGGACAGACACGGCTAGCGTATTATCTAAATAAACTAGAGAATAACGCGCGCTAGCGCGCGAACTTTTGTGTCAAGTTGCAGATCAAATTATTTTATCTTGACTATGTGCAGAAGATTGATTAAGTGAGAGTTGGCGGTTATTTGATCATGACTATTTACAGAAAATTTATCAAGTGAGAATAGGCGGTTGCTCACCAGCTCACATCGCGATATCCTAGTAATGGTCGTGCAAAATCGCCTGTGTTATCGAAAACATCTAACTGTAGCTCGCTTCGCTCTCTCCTTTTTGTAAACCTATTTCTTCAAGTCCGCCTCCTTGAGGTCCAGTCTAGCTTAATCAAGGCCATTGTAACTCAATCAAGTCCAGTTTAGCTCAGTCAAGGTCCATCAAGTTCAGTCTAGCTCAATCAAAGTCAATGAAGTCAAGTCAAGTCTAAGTTATTTAGGGTAGTTGGGGTAACTTCAAGTTACCCTTTTGTTACCCTTTTTGAGGTATGGTTACCCCAACTGAGGTAGTGGGTACCCTATTAAGGGTAGTTTGGGGTAACTTGTTACCCATAATGTTACCCCTGCATTACCCCATTTAGGGTATCGTTACCCTAATTAGGGTAATGTTACCCCTTTTGTGGTAATTTGTTACCCCATTTAGGGTAACTTGTTACCCGTTTTAGGGTAATTTTAGGGTAATTGTTACCCGTTTTAGGGTAATTTTAGGGTAATTGTTACCCTTGGACAGACACGGAAAGCGTATTAGTCTACTAGTCTTGACACGCGCGGAAAATTCCGCGCAATACAAACTTAAGTTTGTATTGTACATGATGTTGCTGTATCGGAATTCATCTAACATTGCTCTCTCATATATTGAAATTTGCTCTCGCAAATATTAGCCTAGCTTTCGTAAAGTGGTTTCGAAAATTTTCAAACCGAGCTCGCTACGCTCCTTCTCATGAAAAGAGACTTTATTTCGAATAAGAATGAATTTGAGGGTCAAAAGGTAACGTAGTCAATTCTAGCGAGAATGCCATAAATTTGGAAAAGAAGTTTGACTATTCGACGGTGACTCGAAGGTGAGCTTGCTTCGCTCGCTCACCAGCTCGCACCGCATTAGTGTACTGCACACGATTCCGTATGAGTACTTCATACATTAATACATGGACAGGGAAGGGAGGAATAAAATACTGAGAGCAGGTACTAATTCATAGCACGTATTTTTGATAGTTCCGAGGATTCGAAATTGATTTAATTATGGAAATTGGATGTGGTAGTAGTAAAAAATGCCTTACATATGATGAAAAACATGAAAAACATTCTTAAAATATATTGGTTATGGTGTTTGAGATAAAATTACGAAATCACCATGGGAACGAACTGACGGGTGATGATGCAATATTCATCCATGTTGCCTCGAAAGTGAAGGAATTACCAAAATCGGCAGAGTAGAGGACGCGAGAAGCTAAGAAATGGGCAAAAAACTGAAAAAACGGCACAAGGTCGTTTTTTCAATTTTTATAGCAGTTATAGTCGGAATTTCGATATGCAATTTTCCATCTGAACAGTCCATGGGATGGGCTATGAAACGGTATAAATATCATGAAAATCGGACGTTAACTCTGGGAGCAACGTTTAATGAAATATCATGAATATGGGAAAAATCGCTAAAAAAGGTTTTTTTGAATTTTTAAATTACTTACCGGTGGAATTTCGAAATGAAAATTTCTGTGGCAAGTCCTTGGGAGATGGGCTACCCAGCGGTACATGAATCATGAAAATCAGATGTACCGTGTGGGAAAAGTTGTAACGACAAACATCCGGATTAGTGGTATTATATATGTGGGACTAGCTTTGACACGCGCGGAAACTCCGCGCCCTAGCGGACTTAAATGTGCATTTAATTGTATTCGTACGTGTCAATCTAATTCGTGTCCTGTATTTTTCGTACAGTACATTCGCAAATTCTCTAACCGAGCTCGCTTCGCTCGCTCTTTGGCATGAAAAGATGTCTTCCAAAGGCGAATAAAACTAAATTTGAGAATGAGTTACGTGCTGAAGTCAGTTGTGTAAAATGAGAGTGTTATTAATATTGTTAGAGAATACTACCGTATGTATAAGTGTTGAAATTTGATGTATTTGATTCATTAATTGGATTCAGGATATTGAGGTTAAGATGTGCATCAGCGTGGAGAGATCTTGAAATGGATGTGGGCTGGGATTCTTTTTGTAGTAGACAGTTTTTCCAAATTCTTCATGAACTGCTAGTCTTGTGATGGAATGGCTGTGATTATGTAGTCTTTTTTCCAGTAGCCGCCACATTGCTTCTGGTGGGGAAACGTACCGGCCGTCTATGTACGTTTTAATTTCGTCCCAATCAAGACGTCCTGAAGTTGGCTCGCTGAGGGTGGTGAGGACAATTTTGGCACAATCGTGTCCTTTGTAGACATATTTGAACAAATACTTGATGGTTTTGATCGATGAACAAATCTCGACATTGATGTGGGAATTGTACTTGAGGCAGAGCCATTTGTTGTACGAGACGACCCATTGAGATGTTAATTGGTGCCCTGCAATTGTCGTGGTGGGAGTGTTGATTCGGCGTCTGTACTGAGGATATCCATTTACATTTGTGATTGTTTTCTCTGAAAATGGCTTTGGGAAACCTTTCATGCACTCAATGCCGATGTCGCTACTGGTACAGTGAATCATATGATCGTTGTCTCTAGTAGGATTTATTTTTGCCTACCATGTTTACATGCATACGGTCATGATTATAGGCATACAATTTGTATTCTGAATATTGCTATTTGTTGTAAGAAATGGTTGAAGGTAGCTAGTAAGGAAAATGTGCGAGGTAGAACTTACTTGCTCCATGCACGGTGCTTTTGGGTTGAAATGACCACATGGACCATGAATCATGGACTTTGTTACAATCTCATGGAGGCGAGGATGAGTTTCTGGGTCAGGAATCTCGGCCGATACCATTTGGTCGATTGTTGCTGCATCAACTGGTTTGTCCTTGTCCGCTAAAATTATAAGGATGTGGGCATGTGGGAGTCCCCGTTTCTGAAGGTCAAAAAAGTTTAGTATCGTATCCATTTAGAAAGTTTTATTAGTTTTTAAAAAGTCACCTGAAATTCGATGACATGAATGTGGGCGACGGGTTTCCCCAAACAGTGGTTGACAGTGATATCCTTTA
>JAQHQX010000248.1:0-15263 GCA_034694425.1 Arrhopalites sp. Gr-Col-00791
GTCCAGCTGACCTTACTCGAATTATCGAAGAGCTTCCCAGTGTACTCAAATCCTAGATGCTTGTATGAATTTTTGGTCATGATTTTGGCCTTACACTTGTTCCATTCTGTTCCATCTTTGATTAAACCCGATTCCCTCAAACGCTCATTGATGGCCTTGACCCTATGAACCAGGAGCCTCTTCAAAATCAGTTCAAATCAACAAAGTTGCATTGAAAATTCCGTTCACTTTTCTTTCTTATTTCTTTAGCCGTACCAACGAGAAAGTTCAGAAGACTTTAATAGTTAATGCAAGACAACATTTTCCTTAATTATGAAAGTCCTTTAAGAATTTACCAAAAAATATATTGGCTAACCTTTCTGGTTGAGGTTGGTTGCAAATGTCTTTGTAATCAATTCTACTGTTAATCCAGTAGATTCAACTTGAGCTGGAGCTACCGGTAGATTTGACATTGCTCCTTGTTCATGTATCCACTTGAGGAGGATGAAGAACCACTTACGTAATTCAAATTTTAAAATAGAATAGCCACTAGCAATGATGAGTAGCATATACTCCAGTTATTTGGACAAATTGAAATGTTTGCTCAATGAGAACAGAAATTTTTTAATGCGTGTGATGATCAACAGAAATACCTTCCTCGTCCTTTGCATTACTGTCGAGTAGAGTCCAAACCAAACACATGTGACTATCACGTGATCCAGCTAAATACAGGAATGTGTAAACCTGGTTGAATTGCTGAATATAATCTCTGTCTGTTTGTTGTACAATCTGATGGGCTGCCAATTAACACCAAATTGATAAAACCGATAGTTCTCCCCGCATCTGTGTTAGCTCTAATTGTAGAGCTCATCCCAATTTGATGTTTGCAATGAAAAAAATTGTAGCTGTAAAATATTTACGATGATAACTTATCAATGTGCAAAAATTCTGCAAAATAGTTTAACTTCAAGCCAATTAAGTTTCAAGTGAAATTAAAATTAGGTGGAGAATGAATTTTTATCAGACAACTGTAAATACCAGTTAACGCAGGTCAGTCTCTTTTTATTGCGACTCAATAAAGTTTGAATGTTGAAATGAGGACATTGATAAATTAAAGTTAGTGAGCTCTAAATTAATTTTCTAGTCGATGGTGACACAAAATCAAGTATTTACAAAAATAGGTCAGTAGTTACATATGTGGATTTAGGACTGTGCTCAATTGAATAATCTCACTATTGCACAAAAGAAAATGAGATTAGTATTAGCATTCTTCAATTACGTGATTGGGGAATCCTAGTGATGAATCCACCAAATAAAAAAATAATTTCTAATCGAATTCCTACTATTTACTATAACTAATTTTAAACTAGTAATTGAATTGTTCACATGAATTGAGATTCAACTCGGAGATTCCCAGGAGATGATGAGATCCATTAAAGAGATTCTGATGAATTAGCTTGGCATCAAAAGACATTTGAGGGCCTCAGACGGTTAACAAAATGTCTTAACTTGAGTATTCTTAATTAAAATATAAATTAACCTGATGCGCGACCGGCAGACTATATTCGTTTCCAGTGGTCACATCCAACCATAACAGTCAATTTTGGGTCTCACTAAAACCGATTCACACGCATTTCTATCCTTGACGTAAAAATCTATCCCCCAGTTAAAAATTTATCCTCCCGTCGAAAATCTATCCCCCAGTAAAAATCTATCCTCCAGTTAAAAAATCTATCCTTCAGTTAAAAATCTATCCTTCAGTCAAAAATCTATAAATTTTTATGTCGAGGATAGAAATAGGAATTCCCACGCAATTCAGACAATAACAATTGATGTTATGTTTGGATGCGATGAAAATGATCGATGGATAATTACGAGTTGGGCTTATTTCTTCGCGCATCGGCCCTCTTCCCCTGTAGTTATTCAACGATTAATTCAAAGTAATGTAGTTTGCTCGGTTATTACATTAGTCTTATAAGAGTTTTCAAGATCCATTGACCAAAATATAGTAAAATTATAATCTGTTACAGCCAGTAGAGATTTCCGTTAATGAGAGTACAACATCAGAATAAACATAAAAAACAGTCAGAGTTCAACTTTCAGCAGCGATTAAATTCAACTTTCCCCTTCACAAACATCTGAAAATATAAGAAGAAAAATCGTAATTAATTTTAAGTTAAATGTCCAGGTTCATGCAAAAGTTCATCTAGTTTTCGATGTATTACAAACTTCCGGAAAGTCGGAACATTTCAACAATTTCCCCATCTTGATAAGACTTCGCAGACTCACCATCTCGACTGTCCGGTTCATGCATTTGCGATCTATTTGCGCCATCAAAAATGAGTATTTTATATTCTTACCATATGAATAGTGGTGTAAATTCAGCAATCTTTTCATAGTTCTGCAAGTCAGCTACGCATAACTGAGTTGCATAGTGATTATATTTTTTAATTGATTTGTCGTACAACAGCACTCCTTCAAAATTACATCCAAGATCGTAAACAGTAAATCTGTTTTGCTTCTTATCGTAATGAAAGTGAATAGCGGATGATATCACGAACAGGCATCGATTCTGTAAAGAGAAATTTTAATATTTGAGATTCTCCAACTTTGAGATGGAATCGTAAAACTACGGTAGTTATCTGATTGATTTTAACTAATTTCTATACCTGTCTTGCATCAGCCATTGATGGAAGACAGGCACAAAAATCGCATGTAAAACTACCATTTTTGTCGAATGTCCTCTTGAATTTCAAACCTTGCACATAAAACCCTTAAAATTTCTGAATATAGAAAAATGTTTATGATTGAATTTCGTTCATAACCTCTTGCTTAAGTTGTTTAAATGGAAATCTTAAAACTGTGATATGTTCTCCATACTCAATCCTAACATTTGCACCAGTTTCCTTAATCTGAAAGAGACCTTTAATGAGATTGTCTAGAAATGACTTCATAGCGCGAACTTTGTCGTTATAATCGACTCTTTTGTTTCGCAAAGTATTAAAAAGGGACTTTACGGCTACGTGCTTGACTCTACTCTTGTGGCTGAACAGATCATAAACTTGTTTAATTCTTTTGTCTGAACCTTTGTAAGGTCCAGAATACAGGAGGATCAGGTCCTCCTGTTGGTCAACAGATTTTGAGGTTGCCATTTAGTTCAAGTGGTACACAATTCGAGCTTTTATACGACCACAGACTTGATAATGTAGGCCGTCCAATTTGGAGAAATCTGCTGATGATAATAGATGATGGATTTGCCGATCAAAATCATGTACTGATTATACTATATATATACATTATACGAGCATCGCATGACAGGCTTGATGTGGTCGATGGATCAACAAAATGATAGGAATTCTAGGAGACATATAATGTGACCACCATAAAATCAGTTCACCCTCAGAGTGAACAGACCAGGAAAAATACAGAGACTGCATTAGATTTATTACGTGTAGCATGATCTTTCCAACAATGCCCACCTAACAACATGCAAGATCAAATTTAATAAAAAAAGCATCGTATCTAAATTTGGACAATCTTCGGTCGAGACAGAACAATAGCGTTCAATGTCATAAGCCTCGTTCCCTCAACTGATACATCGTCCCTGAGCATCCGCTATCTGGAGGGCTGACTCCGTCAAACTCTGTAGGAAACAACGAAGCTGATAGTTTGGTCCAAAATAGAGCTCAGTGTTTCGGTCCGATCTAATAATTCGTATTGCCGAATATCACAACGAGAAATTTTACCGACGCACACTGTGCCAAATAAAATAAAAAAGCGAAATAGAGCTGGAGGACTCATAAAATTATGAACATAACAAGATCTGACCTAGGAAAATACGGAGAATTTATTTATCACATTATAAATGAATTTTGAAGAAACTGAAACCCGAATTCGGGTATTACCGGATATTATAAGCAACAAGGAGATACATTTTTTTGACTGCCACAAAATCACAGACTTAATTATGCCAATTCAACTATGAATCACATATTGTTGTTTAGAGTCTACTCACAATTTTATTATGCATAAAATACAATCAAAAGGTTTAATTTAAAACTTACATTTCATTTGATGATGTTTGCACAAACAGAATTATTGTCAAATCGTGAATAAGTAAACGTTTCACATATTTCTTGATGTCGACGGTTGACTGGACTCATTTTTACAAATTTTCTGGCACTCAACACAATTATTACTGCCGTAATTATGACAGAAAATACAAAATAAAATAACTTTGAACCTGAATAATTTTTTTTCAAAGGACAAAATTTTGAAACAAGTTGGCTCGCGGTTGCAAGGAAACCTGTTTTTCATTTGGAACACAATTTTTTTGGAAACTTAATTAAATTTAATTACGGAATACTTTAAGGGTGACGGTTTGTGGCAGCTGATTTTTGCAAAACTTAAATTAATACATAGTAATGTACGTATTAATTTAAGCTTTATTAAATTTATTCTTGTTTCGTCGGCGAAAGTCGGCGTTTTTATGCAACAAACAAACTAAAATTTGTCACATAAGTTAATGCAATTTTATTTTTGCAAGTACGATTTTTCACATGATGTTGATGCCTATATTTTATGTCAAATCACAAATTTGTGCTTCCTTACCTGATTAATGAATATGTGTACAAATTATATCATCCGGACCAACTCGGTAATTTTAGAATAATTCGCTTTTTTCCCCATCCGGCACAGTGTGCGACGTCTGTAAGCACTTGATAAATTAGAGCGTTCAATTAAGTGTGAGGGCACATGATCGAGTCCGGGTAACAGGTTGATCAGAATTTTGAACTTGAGTTTTCCCATTGGTTGATTTTGATTCCTCAAGAGAATTATGAGATGTTCTGCTGTTCCGAGAAAATATTTTGATGAGTGAAATCATTTTAAATTTTATTGTCGAAAATTGAAAACTATTTCGTTGGACTTGAGGTTTGGGTTTAGGAAACATAACTGTTATTTTGCAGCCTCAAACCCACGTAATATTTTTTCAATTTCATCGGGTTACAATCCTATGCCAAACAGTTTCATATTAAAAGCGAAATGGAGTACAAAGTGCTCTTAATAAATAAATCCTGTTTGATATCTTCAAAATAATTTTTTCAACAGCGCACACTCTACCACATTCAAGTAAAAAGCGCGTAGGGGTGTTTTTTCAAGTCAATTAAATTGGAGAAATAATGTCAGAAATTGCTGGAGAGTTGATTAGAGCACACTTCAGTCAAATATCAAAATATTTGAAAATGGTTTTCTGGTTCAAAACTTGTTTTCAAAATCTCCAGTCAAGTCTATTGAAAAACTACCAAACTTCAATGCAAGGTCGGTCCGATCTGAACTCAACTATAATTTTTCAAGCTCTGTCTGTAGTCAACTGTTTTATCAGAATTAGCTGCGACAACTGGCAACATTCGTAGAATTTTTTGGCTAAAATTTGAAGTTGGTTAATTTTCATTTGATTACATGGGAATACATACGAAAGTCAACCCTCATGTCCAAAATTCTCCATGGCAATTTTAAAATTGAAGGAGGGGTTGAGATCGGGGGCAAAAAAGTCACCATTGAAGTTCCTGGTTTTTGAATAGTTAGTTCCTCATAAAAAACTACATCTACATCCCGCCTGGCGGGTTTGTTTATCATTAACTTTTTTGGCGCCCCCGAATTTAGATGTAGTTTTTTATGGGGAATAACATATCCAAAAACAAAGAACTTATACGGTGACTTTTTTGTCCTCGATCTCGCCCCTCCTTTAATTTTAAAGTTGCTGATGAAATGAGGAGTTTTCCCAAGTGAGAAAAGTATCTACACAAAATTCGCTTTTTTCTTGAATCTGGTCCAGTGTACAACGTTTTCAATTATATTCAAGGAATCTTCAACTTTTATAATTCATACGACTTTAAGAAAGTTTGAAGCCTTTCGTGGCTCTTAGTAAATTAAAATGAAACTCTTGAATATTTAGAGTTTGTGAGTAAACCATCAAATTAGAGTTTGAATCACCAACGTTCCAAATCGATAATTCAACATTCCCCCCCAATTAAACTAGAACTTTTCATCCGTTTGTCACCCGCAGCATCACAGATTGCAACTTGTCTTTCTTAATTTTCTCTTTGTCAAATTGCAAGAATTTATGTGGTGTACAAAGTAGTTGTTAACATGTCGTTGTTCTAAACAATTTGTCAGTTTGTGTACTCCGCAGCTATATCATTGGTAATTGTTTCAAGTTTCTTGATTAACGATGTTTCAACTTTTGATCCTCCAGTGGATGTTGGTTTGTTGGTCCATTTCTCCAGCTCAATCTCAAGCTTGGACTGGAATGCCACTTATAAGTGACACCACTTTAGGCCCTATTGCCGTAGATTTGAACAATTATTTCGTCCATATGATTCTTAGGCCTGATTCGGAAATTTTATTTTCCTCCAGTCTGACTCAGCCGAAATTGATAAATTTGTACTTCAATAGCTCGATTTCAATGAATCGGATTGCAGAAACCAAAAACGTGACCACCGTCTCACAATTAAAACACCTCAACTCGTACATCGAAATACTAGTATTCCGACACTCCTCTTCACGCACTTGGTATGGCAGCATAGGTGATTTCGTCAACTTTGAATATTTAGAAATCAGAAAAACAACTGAACATAGGAAACTTATGATGCGGCCAAAATATCGGCTTTATTTTGGTCTAGAGAAAGACTTTGATGAAGTGGGATTCATCTATCAGCTTGATGATCTCGATAAGAACGACTACAGTCCCACATTCATGTTTCTATTCGATTCATTCAAAGAAACCCGAACTAAAAAATACAATAACCGATCAAATTTCAGAACTACACGAGCAATCTACTATTGCACGAGAGGATTCACAAACCTCACCAAGGAATCCGTCCAATGTTTGAACACCTTCCATGTGTACAATAAAAATAGTCGAGACTTATCACAAAATAGTCAAAAGTCGCCAATTGATTTCGATAAAAGCCGATTATAGCATCCAGAACTTCCTAGCTGCAAGATCCAAGATTAAAGATATATCAGTTCCAAATCCAGCAACCAGCAAATTTATCTAGAAAATCGCTTAATAGAATCTGTACTAATCAATATCTTGCCATCTTTGAACTGGACTATGGAGCCCATGTACAGCAGAAAAC
This sequence comes from Arrhopalites sp. Gr-Col-00791, assembly GCA_034694425.1. Lineage (NCBI taxonomy): Eukaryota > Metazoa > Arthropoda > Collembola > Symphypleona > Arrhopalitidae > Arrhopalites > Arrhopalites sp. Gr-Col-00791. Next base: position 7,122 of record JAQHQX010000248.1, read on the forward strand.
CCGATTTCAGCAGCTTCGTGCAGTCCTACACCAAACCCTATGTGAAGCCTGGCAGCTCTTGGTTTGAACTAGGAAGAATCACCTACAAATTCATCACTGCGGATGATGTCGTCCAACTCAAAAATTCCTTTGAAACCTACACAAGTCCTTTCCACCTCGACGTTTGGCTGGTTCTGCTGATCTTGTTTCTACTGAACAGTATCGCACTGATGGTTTCACATGGACAATTTGAGGACTTGAGAAATACCATCAAGAAATACCTTGAAATATCGTTTTGGATTTTCAGGTTTTGGCTCATTCAGTCCGACAAAAGTTTTCCACGATCAGACAGATGTAAAAGAGGAAGCTGGAAATTGGTCTGCCTGATCACAACCGGCTTTTGGCTCCCCGTCAGTTTTTTTCTTGATAATATTTATGAGGGTATCTTGGAGGCGGATTATACTCTCCCTTATCCTTTTGAAACGAGTTGGAGATTCGCAAGTGATTTTGTTCCGGATAAAAATTTAAATTTTTCCATCTACAACGTCTACTCGGCTACCTGCACCAATATTGATAACAATGTGATTGCAAGCTTAAACTTATTCGAATGGACAGTGAATTATTTGGTCCCATCATATACGCCTTATGGTCAACATGATGCGGCGAGCGGAGGGATTGAAACCTCATTGTTGGAAGAACTGTAAGTGGATTTGGCGAAAGCGAAATGTGGAATTTTCTAAATCGAATTGTACGATCATTGAGTCCTGTCAGAAGTATTCGAGGCTTGTGAGCTTTCTAAACAGTACCAAAATAATTTGTGGACGGTGGTTACCAACATTGATTCGAGAGGAGTTGATTAAACCAAAAGCAGTTTTTCTGATACACTCGGACCAGTTTGAGTACTATTGGAATATTTCTAAGAGAGAAATGAGCAAGAATAAGACACTAAAGTTTTCTCACAACAAAAATGTGGACGACGGTTCTTTTACCTTTACAAACTGGATTATTCTCACCGATGGACTGGACAGACATCGGCCTTTTGAGATGGTACGAAGGATGCAATGTTTGTGCAGTTCTGGCATTTATGGACTTTGGAATAAATGGGTGAAGATTCGATTCCCTTCGAAGGAGACTAAAATTAAGCGTGGGGATTTTGTTGACGAAAGTGTGAAACAGTTTCAGTCGCTGTCGTTGGTTTGAGTTTGATATTTTGGGGGTATTTGTACATTTTTGGTGGAGATGCTACGATTTGAGTTATCGAATGGAGTTTTAGTAGGGTTGAAAGTTATTTATATTTTCGAAGTTATGGCTACCTTCCTTAATTTTTTTAAATTGCGAAATGATACCGTTTGAATAGATGGACTATTTAAAGTTAGGACCAGCTTAATTACACGCTGCAATGATATGACAGCGACATCGTGACAAATAGGTACATCTCATGGCCTGAATTTATTTACTCGGTTTAAACCTATAAGATGGAACTTTATTCTGAGGAAATGTCCTAAATCAGAATGTGTGAACTGAATTGAAATACATAATTTAAAACCGTTAATTATATTGGCCAAATCGAATTTTCAGATTTTTGTGACCTACATCACACCACAGCAGCTCGTTTGGCAAAGTCACCTCTGGAGGTCAAGCACATGTTCAAAAAATTACTTTTTCTCAAAGATGTGTTCCAGAGGTGTGTCAATCGTTCCTGTAAGTTTCATTGATATACGTCAGCACAGTCACAACTACCAGAATGTATTAAGCGTTATTGCTGAAATCCACATTCAGGAGAACATTTGCGATTTTTTTACTCAGGTTTGGGGCAATTTCAAAAAAGGTTGCACCGCTTAAATGACAAAGCGGATCCATTGGAACAAGATTCCCAAATATGGCTCGGAAATATTCAGCCAGTCCTATGCCACGGCCTGGGCAAATTTTAAATCAAGTCCTATAGGGTCGTTTACAGAAGTACGATGAAATAATAAAATCTGAAAATCTGCTGTATCCAAGATGAAAAATTTCTTTTTAGTCAATGTGAAATGTAGACGCATTGGACTAATCGTAAGTTATCCGAAATGACAAATTACTCACCTCTGTACATACAAAAACACTGACCACAAATAACACTAAATCGTTCAAAGCATTGATTAATTTGGCTGCGTCGCAGCCTACTCATGCTGTTTTAATATAATTCTGTTTATTTTTTTTGTATGTATTGTGTAATTGTAAAATTGTGTTAATCATTCAAAATTAAAAATTTGCTGGAATTCTGTTCAGGATGGTGGTTTGAACCTGAATAAATGCTGCCTGACATTCAGGGCTTCCCGCCATCTTATTTCAGAATTTTGAACTGATGGTTGTATGTCCAAGGGGATGTTCATTCGATTGTCCATCTGCGCATTAGAATCCAATTTGGTGGATTCAGAAAGACGTAGATGACCAAAAAATTTATCAAAAACTTGAGGGCGAGTCCTAGACAATTTGTTGAGTTCCTGCTCATAGCGCCCTCTATCACTTTTCCTCATCACATCCAAATGCCTTATGAGTGGAATGACATCTGAAAACGCAATCGAAATTTTGAATTAAATTCCGTATGCTTTGAAGAAGTTTTTCAAAAAATCTTTTTTTCAATTGAATTATTAAATAGAGAAAATCAAATCGAAACTAAAAATGAAGGCGCTTCTTGATTGTTATGATGAAAAATAGTTTTTCAACATTTCGATTAAAAATTAAAATTAAGGTTTAGAATATTCCCAAGTTTTTTGAACGAGGGAATTTTTACCTGCATCTTGATTTGTATTGGCTACTGGAGTGTAGCAAAAAATGTAGAGTACCAAAAATAGTTGAGGTATTGAAATGGAAGTTTGCATGTTGCAGTTCAATTTGACAATAATATTTCTATGTGGTTTAGGAATACATTTAAATGGAATTTACAGAGAAATAAAGCTTAACGTTCGCCCTGTGGAATTGACAGTTGGAAACTTGAGCCATGGGAAAAATGTTAGTTGGAGGGATGTTGAAGGATTTCTTGTTTTTCTTGATTTCTCTGCATAAAAAAATTCTTTCGCTCTTACGCAATTGTAATTGTATCAGAGCAACGTACAACTATACTCGACGACTACAAACTGGCGCATCGATTGCAGTCAGAGATACGTCATCATGTGGCACTTTACAAACATGCAAACTAATTGCCTAATTGCAAATCAACATTCAACACTTTATGCTCCTAATGCAATGGGGAATGATTCCCCATTCAATTTGAACCAACGCAACGGAGGTGGTGAACAGACAAATGTGCTTGTTCCGAAGGTAAGATTCATCAACATTTTGAGGAGTAGCTACACTCTAGCTAGACTCTCGACTACCAGACCCCCACAGCTTCCCACACTGTCTCTTACAGTTGGACACAGGGCCGTAGCGCAAGATAAATTTATGTGTTTTCAAAAAACCGGCGGTATTGCCCTTCAGAAAATTACTTAGTGACCGATGCTATATTTTGCAGGAGGTCCCATAATAAGAATCCTAAAATCCAAAACCGTCGAAAACCCTCGAAGCTACAGTGTAACTTTCCATAATCCGTCTATCAATAAAATAATAAGCAGTGAAATTTTTGTATCCTTTACAACGTTTTTAATCCTTCAACGTCAAATTCTACAGGAGAGTCTAATCTCCTGACATGACAAGAATATGCCTAAAGCATTTCTATGATTCACATTCTGGCTCTATTCTCTAACTATCATGAAAATCATTTTCTCGGCCCCTTCACTACTCTGCGGTCCGGCCCCTTTGCAACCTTCCGTGGTCCGGCCTGGCAGCATTCCAACCAGTTGTAACCTCAGCACTACGGAACGTAGCAACCAGGGCCTTTAACCAGGTTCAGGCCTATGCTAAAGTAGATCATATTTGGAAACAAAAGAGACAGGATGGAGGATCAGGATTTTGTTGACGATGTGAAATGGATAAGTAATATTGCAATTTTAATTAAACTCTAAAATAAGTAATTCATTTAATATTGATACGTCTTATTATTTCTACTTTCGAATCATCTTCATATTTAACTGGAAAGGTATTGAATTTTGATGAAATAAAATATTAAGTTTGTGTTTTCAGGTCAAATAAGTTAAAGGTAATTTTGAATTGAAAAATAATTTTTCAATTAAGTACAAAGTACTTGAACGAGCTTTGATATTTTTTCAATATGATAATTTAACTCATGTTAGTCCATATCCGTGTGTCAAGCATTTTATTAATTTGGTTTTGATGATTAAATGTACATCGATCACAATTACCTGACTGTCCATCAAGATTAAACACGATCACCCAATCCCTTAATCATCCAGCACACAAATACATACTCCACTTGTGCTTGTGCTATCGTTAATTGAATTAAAATACTTTTTAATTCTGCGACTGTATTTCAACTTTATATTTAATTTTAATTTTAATGTACGTTGGCAATTTGCAAATTTACAAGACACAATACAAAGACTGAAGACTGTCCACAGACCCATTTTAATATAAAGTATAATTTCAAACGTCATTTACCAATTTACCATCTAGCGGGAGAATTGAAAATTTTGTAAAATGAAGTTGCTAATTTTATTTCTGGCTATATTGGGCTTGACACTAACCACAGAAGCAGTTCCAACGAAACTTCAAGTAAAACCTTCAAATTCGGTGAATGCAAATGACCTCCGCTACCTTGTCAATAGACTTTTGGAAAATATTGACCTGATCAATTTAGATCGAGTCCTCAATGAAATTTTCCAGACTGATCAAGGAGCCATTTTCCTTCTCTATCTCCGTGGAGCTGGATTTGGTCGAATTTTAGATACTTTTGAAGCTGAAGCTGAAGTTCAAAATGTAAATCCTATATTTTTATATTTTATTGTCTTCAACATCATTTAAATTTTGCCTCCTTTAACGTTAATTTTAATTGAATTTATTTTAAAAATTCAGATTCTGAATTATATTGAACAAAATGGGATTGAAGATATCCGTGAGTTCCTCGCTAAAGTCCTATCCGATCTCGGCATATCCAGACCCACTCTGAGCCCAAGGGTGGTCGATATCGCTCCTAATGCCACGTTTGAAGAACTTTTGGAACAACTTGGCACATGTTTCGATGCAGAAGGACTCAAGGAAACTGCTTTGGACCTCATTAATACTGAACAAGCAGCTTTTGACTTTTTGAATTATTTGGCACGTGTTGAAGTTGGAGAAGCTTGGCAAAGAATTAAGGTTCAAAAAGATTTTGTTTCACTTTTGAATCTACTTGGTTCTGCTGGTCTCGATGTTGATGCTATTATCGACCAATTGGAATCTATTATGGGATGGGGTGTCACATATTGACCTGCCCAAACTACCATCATTTCAAATGCACTTGCCAAAAAATTCCTTTATTATACAAACATATCAAGTTTAATCAAACCATCTAATTATAATTGTAGTTACAACCATTATTTCCATTCAAAATGCTTCCTAAAATTAAATAATCGGGAAAAATTTAAACTTGAATAATTTTCTCGATAAATCTGGATGCTCATTTAATAAAATTGTCAAAACTGTTACGCATTCAAATTTCTTCAGTCCCCTCCCCATAGTTGAGCACGATTTTCATTGAAAATCGGACCCTCGGCAGAGGTCCGGAGTATTTTATGGAATTTAACTGCCAAATTTACTAAGTTAGCTGTGGTTAACTAACTATCTTGAATTAAATTCATAATCAGAAACATCAAAAAATACATAATAAAACTAAATAAAATAGAATCAAGATCGCCTATGTAAAATTCACCGTAAAAGATTTTGATGTACAATTCAATTTACTTTGTAAAAGTTTACGTGAGTTAAATTTATGACTCAGTTCCTCGTCATTTTAGTTACTTAGAACTGTGAAACTCATCCATCTTTTGTCTTGAAACGATACTACATCTAGGACAGTGTTCAAAGGCTGGCATAAAGTGACGGAAACTGGCAATTGCCACCGACGATTTGGTGGCAGAAACGGCGGAAAGTGGCAGAAAGTAAAAATGTAGTCAATGTCAATGAAATCGTAACATGAAATGTAATTTACAATAAATAAGTTGGAATCGTTTGGAAATTGGTTAAGCCGAGGGAGTAGAGTTTCGTTCTAAAAGTTAACTTTGACCGATCACAGAGGTCAAATACTAACGATTTGGTCGAAACCGAAAAGACAATGGTATTTAGCAGGTGTTTAGCTGTCTCTCCAATTTTTTCAGAGTTTTATGACTAATATTATAACTAGTACACTTCAATCTGCAAAGTGACCCTGAGGTCAAGCTTGCGGGTCAATAAAATTTTTGCTTCCTCCCGAAAGCTGACAATATCCACAGGCATCATTCGAAAAAGTTTCACTGAAATCCAATGACATAAACTGTTCAACAATGAAAGAACGTAATCTCCCATTTTAAGCATTTTTTTCCATAATTTTGGACTGTTTTTCAAAAGTATGAAAATGTAGGACGCACTCTCGCCCCCCTGTAAATAGCACTTTTTAAATACAAAATGGAACACTCTACAAGAGTTCCATCGTATTTATTTTTGGCATATTAAATTATCCGACGGGAGTCTTTTTTTGGGTAAATTGTTTGATCAGTCAAATAAAATGAAGCTACAAAATAAATTGAAACTCCACCAAATAAATTGAAACTCCACCCAAATTTATTCGAATTTTGCCCAATACTCAGGCCAATTTACAACACAAAAACGTGGGTGCATAATCTGTTTTTAAAAAAAAAATCTTCCCCAAACCATTAACGTAAAAATTTGTTTTCTTCGTCGGAAAAAGTTGCATTATATCTAGTGCTTGCCTACTCCCGCAATGTTAAATTTTCTACCCTTCGCCAAAAATTATTTTCTTCGCCAACTTAGGTTTGGGCGGGAAAACAGAAAATGCAGCCACGCACAAAAACCCAATAGAACCCACTTGTCCTACGTTGTATATATTACAATCTCTAAGTTTAATAAGGGACAGAGAAGAGTCATGTGAATCTTTAATTTTGCCCGGAAACGTAAATAGTAAGTGAATCTGGTGAGTGAATCTGTTATCCTAACTTCACACAAACCTAGCCATAACTGACCAGGTCCATGTAATGGCAAAATTGAAAACTCACATAACTTCTAATAGGATGGTGTCAAGCAGATTCTTTTCATTATCGGCAGACACATTCACTTGACTCTACTATAATTCAAATTTCACCCCGGCTCTGCATCATACTTTATGGGTCGTTGTGAAATGACAAATTAATTATTCAACCACTGAGCATACTTAAACGTGTTTTGTAAATACCAAACCTTCGGCATGCTTTAATTGGTTTCGGACTTGCCCAAATTCATACTTATGATTGATCCACGAGCGTTAGATGGTCACGTAACGCTATGTCAGCCATAGTGGACCTCTAATAGTCTAGAAGCTTATATTGGTACATTGTCGACTGGAAACCACTTCGTTATGTGACCATTTGACGTCAATGAAGCCCACATCTCCATGGCAACAAGGCTCAAAACAAAGTTCAAGAAATTGGATAAATGCTAGATGAGACAATGTTCACAGAGCAACTTGAGCCGTACATTCTAGAACTGGAACATACCATTTACCTTTACAACTTCTTATAATTCTTGTAATTGTTGTGATGAAAAACTACTATAGTTGCACTTTCGAAATCATTTTCTTAGTTTGAAAAGATTTTGCCAGTTCACATTTTTGAGTATACACCAACTTCAATACTCTTAGCGGAAATTTTAATTTTTCTTACTCAAAAATGGAGACTAGTGATTGTTGACTTTGTACCTTTTATAAAAAATACTGTCAAACGGGGTTATTTCGCGGATTGCGTTTTTTAATTTGAAATTGCTGTTCATTTCTTCTGTTGTGAAGACTCAGTGACAGTATTTATAGGATAATTAGTATGTTTGTTGTTCTTCACTGGGATATAGTTAGAAAAATTAATTGTTGCAGCTTACAAAAATTTCGAGCAGTTGAAGCTGAAACTTAGAAAATTGTATTTTTTGACACTCGTCAAAATTTGTCCTGGGGTCAATACTTGCAGAGCACAGAGAAAATTGAAACTCTCAAAGTTGATAGTCCATTTAGTTGTGAACATAATAGTCTACTTTAATTTATTCATTAAAACGTGTCACAATTTTTACAAG
>JAQHQX010000249.1:0-15261 GCA_034694425.1 Arrhopalites sp. Gr-Col-00791
CGGAGCAGGGTCATTTCGAAAAGACATGGGGAAATTATAAAAGAATTTATATAATACGATACTACTAATACGGACAACACTGCATAGTCCAATACACTGGAACGCAGTGACACTTGTTTTTTTGTATATTTTATGCAATTACTTGTAATCTAGTTGGATTCAATATGCATTTTCTAAATTCCATTGGACTTCTTCTTCGACCATTTTTCAATGACCAGACAGAGATTGCTGCCAATATTCAGAGGAGGTGGTATGTGCTATTGTGGGTTTTCTTTGCTTATTTTTTTATCAAACTACTTTACTCTTGTGGGCTACAAAGTAGTCTAGTCATTCCATCCTTCCAAGTGATAGACCAAAATTTGACGGAATTGACTCAAAACAAATACAAAATTTTTCCTGTGGCTGTAGCGGTAGGTGAAACTTTTTTCATTTTATTCGACGAGCAGGAACCTCCACAGATGACGAAGATAACAAAGTTTCCTCATAGACATTTAACAACTTCATTGAATCAGTTAAATGAACGACTCATTTATCTTCATGACATCAGGGATAAGCATTTGGAAGCGAGTGCCATTCAACTCGATCCCAATAAGAAGTGGAATTGGCTTAAGGAAACTATTTGGATTTCTCCGATCGTGGCTCCATTTTACAAGCCAAATGCTGATCTTCTAGTTAAGCAATATCAATTAATTTATTCAACTGGAATTTTCATATATTGGCACCATCTTAGCAGAGCTCATTTTATACACCAAAGGTATCCTTTTCTGCCTTGGGACACCAGTTCCTGGAAATTCCTCCAACAAGATAAAGTTGAGATGGTTGAATACGAACAATTGTTTAAAATGAAAAATTCTATTCATAAAGCTCTATTCTATGGATATTTAATTCTACTTGGTTGTACAGTCAGTTTTTTTGTGATCGAAATGATCATAGCTCATCATGTTTTGATGTATCAGGCCAGCCTACATTTATTTATGAGGCTCAATGATTTGTGATTAAATCTGCAAATTTGGTTTGTGCTGCTTGTTCAGAATGGAAATTGTTTATAGAATCGATTTCATTTGTGGCTGCTTTGAAAAGGAAGGACTTCTCCAGTGGATTCCTAATGTTCCAAAGCTTTTTTCCAGCTTCCTCTGAGTCAGAGGCTTTGACGATGCACAATGTGTGGATTTTAATAAAAAAGGGCCTTTGTGAAGTAGTTGTTTTGAGGGTAATTGGTTTGCTCAGGCAAAAATATTGAAAGTACAGGTACATTTTTTTCAGGTAAATTTGTTGAAACTCAGGTAGAATTGTTTTGTTTAGGTTTGAGAATACCCGAAAACACTGACTCCACCTACCGGAATCTTCTATGTACGATGAACTTCATAAGAAATTTGCTAAATGTCAGCACTGTTCCCCACGGTAAGTCAGTAGTTCCAACATCTTCCGGTGGGTAGCGCTGTAATAAAATATTCGAGTTTCAATATTTTTCCCTGAGTTTCCAATATTTTTACCGGAGCTTCAATATTAAGTATTAAGCACTATCATCGCGATTTGGAAACGGGGCTCTCAACTTAATTGTAGGTTCACTGTTGACAGCACAAAATGAATATTTTTAATGCAAATCATTGTCAATTTTGATTCATACCTTCCTGCCCACTTAGGCCGTAGATTGTAGTAAATATTTTAATTACGGAGAACTTTCGACAGACTTCGCATACTGTACAATTACAGTACATCATTTTATGTAATAGAAATTTCGCAATTCACCCAATTTCAATTATATTTGCATTTTTGCTGCAGTATCTTCTAGCCACCAGGTAAAGTCAAGCGAAATTTTTGATTTTCAAGATAAAATGCTCAAGAAGAAAGATTTGTTGGTCCATCATTGGACACTGTACATCATCTCATCGCTGGGTCTAGTCCCTATCCATTTTAATTTGTCCACAGGGATAATCACTATCGCCAAACGGGGATGTCGTCTGTACATTTTTTACTTGTTCCTGGCCGAATTCTTTCTCTACATTCTTTGGACTACAGGCCGATTGATCCAGGCCATTATCTTTGGTCAATATGTCCAATTTTACCATGTAGCGGCACACATTATCTGTACTTCGCATTTCTTCACCATGCTCGTTTGGACCTACTTCATTTGCATTCAAAATTCAGAACTGACTGGAGTCATCTTCAACAAACTCCAAATATCTGACTCAGGTAAATAATTTTGAGATTAAGCAAAACCATTAAGATATGAGACATTTCCTGTCCATTTAGGTAGTCAACTAGTGACTAATACATTTAGTTGGAATTTCATCAAAAAATTAAATAGTTATAACATGTTTTCCTCACAGATTCCAAATCCAAGAGAAAAGACTACACAATGCAGGAATGGCTTATTGTCTTCCTCCCTTCGTGCTTTCTCATTGGTTTCACATTGGCATTCCCAATCGTCTACTTGTACGACCCTACGTCACTTCAATTTGTCTACACTGGCCTGCCATCTGGTTATCAAACCCGCGGAACTTTGATTCTATGCATATTCTATGAGACCACAAATTTTGTTTATTCTCTCTCTACAGGATTTTACGGTATCTTTGTCATTCTCGGGTTCCTCCAGGACTGCACGCAGAATTTCGAGACCCACATAAAAAGTATCAGGTAAAACCGTTATGAAACTTTTTGGAGAAGGTCGTCTTTCGTGAACCACATCAAAATTCACAAATCATAGAAATCACAGAACATTCAAAATCTTTGACACGTCATCAGTTTGGCTAAAAAAATATTCATTAATTGTTTTCATCTTTCAAAATCTAATTTTTTTGGGCACAGTGGGAAAATAATGACAAACGAGGAGCTGTACGTGGAGTGCAGAGAAGCGCGGGAATTTCAACTTAGTTTGCAACTGTTCAACTGCGTTTATTCCTACGTCATATTTGTTCAGAAGCTTGAACTCTTGATTGTGCCCACCATAGCCATCTACTTTGGGATCCACCTACTACTGTCACATCCACTCCTGGCACTAATTTCTAGTTCAGTAGGCATCTACACGATGTGTCTATTTGTTTTCATGTACGACAAAGCGTTTTGCATCCCGGATCAAATGAGCCGCCTCAAGACCCAAATTGTCTTGGCTACATTCAAAAGGACCATACATAAACACATCAAAATGAAAGTCCGATCGGTTGCCAATTTTGGTATAAAGGTGGGAGATTTCAAAACGCTCGAACGGATTTCCACTCCAAATTTCGTTTCTTTTATAGCCGAACAGGTCTCAGGTCTCCTCCTCGCCTTCAAATAGATTTTATGCACCGAAATTCTCATTTAAAAGACTTGGAGAGAGGGAAGATTTTTTTTCATTGGAAAAATCTTCTCTGTCGAACCTCCAGTAAAAAATGTTGGATGTTATCAAAGTCTCTGCCTATCACCTCCGTGTTGAATTTCAGTAACTAGCAACTGCATTATATTGTAATACTGTCAGTTAATGGAACTATACCAAAAATTACAATAATTCATGGATGCATAATCTGTTTTTTAAAAAAAATCTTTGGCAATTGTCAAACTGAAGCTAGAATTTTTTTCGTGACAAGAAACGGAATTTTATCTACACCTTGCCCATCTCCCGGGGAGATTCTCCCCCATTTAAAAATTTTCCAGAAATATCGGTAAAGTACAAAAGAACTCTTTGCTCCCCATCCAATATTCCTGTCTATGAATCTGATTTTTTCAGATTTTTGTGATTGAAGGAATCAGCAGGACAATACACAAAGTGACCTATGTATAGAGGTCATTTGGTGGGTCAAAAATTTTTTTCACCGACATCACAGAGATATACATGGGTTTGCATGTCAGCCTCTCGAATTTCAAGAGAAAATATTAATACAGTAGAGAATAAGGTGCACAAATCCGGAAAACCGTGTCCAACGACGTATAATGTCCAAAATCGCTGACAACGGACATCGTGGAACAATTCTAATTTGTTTTTTGTAACGTATAAAGTCAGTTGGAAGATTACTTATTGGTCGGTTTATATTGAAATTTGAGCAGGCCAAATTTTGACTCATATCCGGTAGGGTTCTTTTTTGTCTTGTCCATTTTGTCCAATTTATCCATTCATTTTGACCACATGAACAAAATTCGATTTCATCCGAGTGAAACACCAATCTGTTCTGGTGCTTAAGATTTTGAAAGCTGATTTTGTTTAAAATTCATTTAACCTTCTACACAAAGTAAGTGACCACTATAAGTTTCTGATGCTACTTTTTATCGAGTCAAATTATTGCCTGATGTGCACACAACTCTCAGAACTGACAATCATATTAATAACACATGACCCCACGGTGTTGATTTAATCACAACAAAAATATAATTATTTTAAGATCTTATGCTCCTCGTCACAGTTCTATTCCACGTTGGAATTTCCATCGTTTCCATCGAAACCCTCAGGGGATTTCTAGTTCGACAAAATCATTTAGAGATAGAAACTTTATTTGGAATCATTACTCATCGGTTAATCAGGATATTTACTCTTTTTCCATAAGTTGATAAAGTGGTATAAACAAACAATTTCGCAGCCAACGATGCACACTCGATACTGCGAAAATTCAGCCTTAATTCTACTTGAATAAAAAGTCTATAGAATTTTTTCGGTTGAATAAATTTGAATCAAATTATTGAATTGAACGTTTTTTTATCAATAAAATAATTTTTATTGTGCGATTTCGATTGAAACGAACACCTCACTGCGTAAACTCACATTTTTTTAAACGCAACTTTTATCAGCAACAACAAAACTATTCCAATGAGTGTTGACAACCTGTAAGTTTTTAAGTAGAGCTTTTTTTGGAGTTTGGTGGGCGGTTCTGTCGTACTAAAATCAACTTTGGTGCTCATGAAGGAACAAACGAAATCATGTTCAGTCCGGAGGTTTAATTAAGTATTTCAGCTTTGAAAAAGCAACTCGAAATTACAGTGTTCGAGAGCCGGTAAAAAGTGGCAGAAAGTGGTAATTGCCGCCCAAGATTTGGTGCAGAAACGGCAGAAAGTAAAGATGCAGTCTATGTTCATGAAATCGTAACATGGAGACTAGAATTTACAGTAAATAAGTTGGAATCGTTTGGAAATTGACCAAACTGAGGTAGTAGAGTTTCGTTCTAAAAATTAAGGGCTGCTATTTTTTGTTCTGGATTTTTAATTGTATGTACAGATGTTTATGTTACAAGATCAAATGGAAATAAGAATTATTGAAACTACCAATAAATATATTGAACGTTCTGGTAAAAATGTTGAAAGTTCGAATAAAGCTTTAACTGAAAAAATGACATCGGGTGATTTATATCCGACTTACACTTTCTATTCCAATGAGCTGAAATATCAGTTTTCCAAAATGTCTCTAAACTAGATTTGTCAGGGTACTTTTCTGAGCATTGTTCCATGTGATCTCTGAAGTCACCCTGAACCCTTATAGTGGCAGAAAGTGGCAATCTTTCCAACTGATTGCCCTCCAGAGCCTTTGAGCCAGAGGTCAATTCAGTTGTGTGATGGGTCGGGAAAATGTTCATATCCGAGTGAATTATTTTTTTGGTGCTACTGTCATTGTGTTTGGTTCCCATTTAATATTAGCTCAAGTGGACCGCCTACATTAATCTTGCGATGTCCATTTTTCAAGTAAAAAATTTACCGGAGTTTCAGTATTTTTATCTGAACTCTTCATATCTTTACCTGTAAAAACCTATTACCCGAATATTAAGATACTCAATGGTGTACAGAAGATCTGGTACTACCAGACTGGTAGTCATATTTTAATTTCTGCCACTTTCTTCCAGTTCACACTTTCTACCACTGGCAGAAAGTGTCTGCCATGGCTGACAAATTTCAATATCTGCCGACAGAAATCGAGCCCTGAAATTACATTTTGACGGTTTTGTGTAGACGTGTTCAACCAGAATTTGTCATACTGAAATCAAAGTGAATATTAGGATGCATTTACATTTGTGCTTTGGTTCTAAATATTAACATTTATATAAAGCCTCGTCTAACTTATACACAACAGGGAATAACCATTAACATTTTAATAAGTGCTGTAGCAAGTCATAGTGTCCGTGATAGTTTTTATTCGTAATTTACTTAAGGATATTAGAAGGTCAAAAGAAGGCTAATGACTTGCTGCAAGTAAAAGTCAATGAAAAGAATCGTCGACTCCCTCTCAAAGTCATGAAATGATCCATCTTTGATGGAGATATCGGGAAATGATTTTAACAATCTGGTCATTTCAGTTTTGAGAATTGATGCATCTCTAAAGATTCCCAAATATTTTCTTCGTTCCGCTAATAGACGGGATTTGGCGCTATGACTCGTAGCCTTTACCTGCATTATTTTCAAATATTGCAAACGAGCACTCGCTCGATAATGTTCCATTATGACCATAATTGTGTTTCTAATATCTTTAGAAACATCTTTGAGTTTGAAAAAGTCATTGAAAAAGAGCACATAAGCTTCAATTGCATAGAATACGCAAATAAATAAAATGATTGACAAAGATCCCAATTGGCCCGCGTATTTGATGGCCAGAAATGTGTGTGGAATTGCAACTGATAGAAGAAATACTTTAGTCGAGTAGACAACCGAACGGAATAGAATATTCCCAATGTTTGCCGTCAATTGGATTCGTCGTACAAACATTTTTGATGATAAAATGTCATCCAGTTGCTCAGGCAAGTCAGTGTGCCCATTATTCCTGTAACCAAAATATTCCCAATTCTCAATTAACAGTCGTCACATCAGTCCAATTACCAGCACGGCATTAATTAAACAATAAAACAAGCTAAAATATATGAAAATAAAATGTAAGCCCTGTAGGAACAATTGAATCATGCTCGTACAGCTGCAATCTGTTAATTAACTTCAAAGTCTTCATGGGACTTTCCAGTCCTTGAGAACAATTACCTTAAATATTGTTCAAATTCTTCGGTCTTCTGTTGGGCATGAAATGTTGGAACTAGTGCAACATACAAAACATAATTGATTGTAGGTACAGCAAAACAATGAATACCCAGGTCCATTGTGAGACAACCAACATGAAGAATCCAATTCCGATGAAACAGGATTGGAAAGAGTGAACTCGTTGCTGTAGGAATTGTCGGTCTATACCAAAGGAGCGCGAGCAAATTCAAGACAAGTATTGCTGAAGCTATGGGAGCTAATACAATTATCATTTCCTTATAGGTCATTAGACTCCATTCCATTAACCAATATTTCCTCTCTTGTTCATTTTGGAACTTGATGGTAGTGAGTAGGAGACCCGAGTCAGAAGGATGTTTCATGAATAAAACAAAACTGCAGAACACAGCGAACATCAATGATGTAATAGCAATCCACAGATTGCCAATATCAAAAATTGCAGTGGGTCCAGGATGAAGCAATTCTATGAGCAATCGTATGATAAATCGAATTACAATACAAAAATTGTAAGTCCACCAAGTGTAAAAAATTAACTTTTTCCATTTTGACTTTGTCGATCGAATGCTCCAGATGTTACCCACCACTTCAATTGGCAAAACATTCAACCAACTGAAGAATCTAATGAGCAATTTATGAAATATAAAAAAACGTTCTGTGATCATTTTCAACTGTCTCTAAGCGCTTCAAAAAACTGTTGCTGTTAAGTTGATCGAAAAGACTAGTTTCCGTTGTATTTCCTCTGAATTGTACTTCAAAACGGGTCAATAAAGGCTTACGTGACATAAGCACTTTTAACTCTGCTGTTACGTATTTTTATTCCGAGAATTGATTTATATAAGACAATTCAAATCCAATTTGGATTTTTTGGTTATGTAAATCAAACTAAGATTTCATAACTTTCAGTCAACATTTTAAATTAGGTTGTTGAGTAACTAGCTTCAGTATTTCCATTTAAAATGGGAAATTTTCAATAAAAAATAAATTGGTCAATGTATATTGAATCGATATCAACAAATAATCGAATAAGTAGAAATCAATCTTAATGATGGCCACATTTAGTGTTCCGAACGGGACGGGATTTTAGACCGTCCCGACCACACATCGTATATGTCCGTAAAGCTATGTCACCATCCCTATACCCTCATACCCCCGAAAATTAGATGGCGCACAGTTTCAAAAATTAATGTTGCTTGAAAATTTTAGGGATTCCTGACAGCATTTTAAAATAAATCAATAAATCAATCTAAATGGCACGTAATTTCGGCACGGGAACGTCCCGATTTGGAGTTCTATAGCCACATTACAATAAGTGCAATAAGTCAATAAGTTAATGGCAATTTGTCAACTCTTCTGCAGTAGGTCACTTGTCGAAGTGACCTCTAGAGGTCATCACTTTGAGTATCAGTTTCAGTGGTCAAAATAAAAATTCGCATGGCTCTGTTTAGCATTTTCAGCAACCAAATTGAGTTTTGCTCATCGTTCAAATTAAGATTCTAGCACACAGAAATATGTGCTAATGAGTGTCAGGATGTGGGCGGGTCAATCTGGCGGTTATGGAACTTTCTCAAAAACTTGGCCTTGTATTTAGGTTCACTGTCCAGATGTTTCAGATTTTTATGATCTCTCGTTCTACTCAAAGTACGTGACCACTATAAGTTTCTGCTATTTTTTATCGAGTCAAATTATTGCCTGATGTGCACACAACTCTCAGAACTGCCAATCGTATTAATAACACATGACCCCACGGTGTTGATTTAATCACAACATAAATATAATTATTTTAAGATCTTATGCTCCTCGTCACAGTTCTATTCCATCGTTTCCATCGAAACTCTCAGGGGATTTCTAGTTTGACAAAATCATTTAGAGATAGAAACTTTAGTTGGAATCATTTCTCATCATTTAATCGGGATATTTATTCTTTTTCCATAAGTTGATAAAGTGGTATAGACGAACAATTTCGTAGCCAATGATGCACACTCGATACTGCGAATATTCAGCTTCAATTCTACTTGAATAAAAATTTAGAGAATTTTTTCGGTTGAATAAATTTGAATCAAACTATTCAATTGAACGTTTTTTATCAATAAAATAATTTTCATTGTGCGATTTCGACTGAAACGAACACCTCACTGCGTAAACTCACATTCCTTTAAACGCAACTTTTATCAGCAATAACAACAACAAAACTAGTCCAGTAAGTGTTGGCAACTTGTAAGTTTTTGAGTTGAGCTTTTTTTGAAGTTTGGTGGGCGGTTCTGTGCTACTAAAATCAACTTCGGCGCCCATCAATCTGTCGCTACAACGGGCTGAATAGTATTATTAAGCACGATGTTTTACTTCTTAAATTCTGAAATAATTAATAATTATTAGTATACATTTAATGCCGCAGTACAAAAAATGCAAACCGCAGTTATCAAGTTTTCGGATTTTCTTTAACCCAGCTGGCTTCGCTCGCTATTTCGATCAAGAAAATCTCAATATAATCAATTACTGCGGTTTCTGTTTTTTTACTGCTCCATTATATATTTCCCATAATTATTTACCATTTACATTTGATTTTGATTGTAATCCTGCTAAAAATTGGAATCAAACATCAAGATAGGTTCTACTAAAATTTGGCAGGATTATGAACCCTTGCAAATGAATTAAATTTTTGCAACGCAGTACCAGACAGAATTATGCGAAGAGATAAGTCAATTATGATGGAAGGAAAGTTGATAGCGATTCCACCTAATCGAGTCAAGCGATTATGGAAGCAGTTTAGTGAATATTTGGTTCATTTCTTTTCAATGTCACTTCAAAACGTGGTATAAATACCCTCAAAATTTTCTGAAATGTCAATAGAAAATCTTCACTTGGTTTTCACTGCTAGACCATCCACATTGAAAAATGTTCACTCCAATTACAAACGTATTTGCAATTTGTTTGCTTTGCGTCTTTCTACTAGTAAACACAGGGACTGCCCGGTTAGTCCCTTATCAATCGCTACAAGTCGAAAAGAATGAGATCCAAGTTGATGTCATTAAAACTCGATCCGAAGTATTTCCATTCAAAGTCGATCTAGAAGTTGTTGGACAGAAAATACAACTGAATTTAAGCAAACCAAGTAAGAATTGAAATCATAACAAATACTCAAGTAACATTTTGATTTTTGATTGTCGTTATGTAATTGAATTGATATTACTTTAACAGAATCAAGTATCTTTACTGAGGGATTTACTTTTGGAACAGCCACAGTGTACCAAAATACTTTGGCAGATGTTGAAAAAGATATTTTTGTCGATGTTAATGCTAGAGCTGTGGTCAGAGTAACTGCAGACTCAAAAGGAAGTTCCAAAATTGTAAGTTTGAATCTGAACACACTGAACTTTAAACTAATCTCAATCAATTTGCTCATCAAAATTAATTTTTGGTAAATTGGAACTTGTAGGAGGGTTTTGTTAATGGAATTGGAATAACTTTTGACGAGACATCAGGTCGTCATTTCTCGACAAGGAGGCTGATGTCCAACGACATATCAACATTTTGCGGTAACTCTTTCTTCAAAATAATAATATTTTAAATAGAACTGAACGGAATCCATCCTGTAAATTTGAAATTATACAAGAAACCCATTGGTATCGCCATTTACAACAACTGCTAAATCCCAGTGTGACGGTCAACTAGTTGAAAAATCTCTTCTATGGGTATCTCTCTTACATTTGAATTTCTTCAAAGTGAACTTAACTGTACTTTGCAAATGAATAGATGTCATCGAAGCTGATCACCAAAACTCAACCGTGAATGTCGATGCTGCTCAAAATTTTAAATCTACAAATGCAAAGGCTGTTCTGGAAGTTCAAGCTGTTTTGGACGATACTTTGGCAAGATTATTCCAATACGAACAATCCGCGATAACATTTTATTGCGCCGTTTTTTTCCACGCCGTCAACGTCGTATTTGAAAGTATGGAGAATCCTTCACTGAAACTCAAATTAGCTGGTGTCAGAGTTTTGGTAAGTCTTAGTCGGTTTTCCATATGTAAAAATTATTTGAAGCAAAATTGAAACTGAGTGTAATAAAATTTCTTATAGACGACGGAAGAGAATCAGTTGATCGTAGAAGACACTAATCACATTATAGGCTCCATGTTGGGTAGAATCCGAACTTGGGGCAATAGTCAGCCTTCTGGTTTGGGTCCTAGTGATGTGGTCGCACTTCTTACGGGAATTAATGCTCTTGGTAACGATGGCTCATCAGGCGTCGTTGGTGTTGCGTATGTATCAGCAACTTGTACAAGCAACAAGTACTCTGTAAGTGAGGACGGTGGAGGGTATTATGGTGGAGTCTTTACTGTTGCTCATGAACTGGGTCACAAGTAAGTTTCAAATTGAGAACAAACAATTTGGACCGCTTGGTTCTCATAGATGAAATGTGGATTTAAAAAAATTTGAATTTTTGTTTAGTATGGGAGCACAACATGACTGGGACACACCATGTGGAGATGAAGGGTACGTTATGGGTGGTCGAGGCAGTCCCAACCACTACTACTTTTCAGAATGTAGCAAGACAGCAATTCGGGATAGAATAAAGTACTTTGCAAAATTAATTGAAATTTTATTTCTCATTCAACCTTTTATAATAGAGTCTACAAAGACAAACTACAAACAAAAGTTGGTGGTTGAACTTTGGAGAAATTCAAATTAGCAGTAATTTTTTTCTGGTCAGAGATTCAATTCTCTTGCCAAAAATTAATTATTTCATTAAAATTTAAACATATTTTTTGAATGTTCAAAAATCAGCACATCAGGAGGTTCATGTTTACTACGCGATGATGCAGGGACAGGAGTTGGACTTGGAGATGTAGATCCTGGTCATTTAATGACATTTGACACACAGTGTAGAGTTAGGATTGAGAAGGGCAACTATGGAACCCATTTGCCTTATCAGGTTTCTGATAATCCACCACATCTGGCTTGTGTTCAGTTGAAATGTAGATTTAAGAAAAAGGATAGCGATGCCATTTGGCTCGTAGCTTTTAATCCATCGCTCGAAGGAACATCTTGCAATCAGAGTGGAGGAGTGAGTCAATTCAATTCTAGTTAAATTATAAAGTTTTAATATCAACTTAATTTGTCATTGAGATGACTGTGATTGTGATTTGACAATTTATTTGTTTTGTTTCCAGCGATGTCGGAAAGGTGTCTGTATTTAAATTCCAATTTATCGTAACGACAAGATGGTCACTATGGTCTTTTTAATAGAAATTCATTCCAATCCCTTTTAAATATTACATGTAGATAAATACAGTTAAATAAATTCACTTTAAGTATTCAAAAGCAACTCAAATTGGTTTTACTGAAGTATTTACTAATCAAGTAAACAATGTTTTTTGACAATTGAAAACGATACTGTACAACTGTTCTCTTAATTATACATAATTGTGAGAGACATTTGGTAGAATCTGAATACAGCATCGATATTACTTTATTTCGATATATAACAAATGACTTGTTAATTGTGATGAATGGTTCACCTAATCTCTACATAAGCTGCTGATACAGATTGACTTGGTTTGAAAGTCATGCATTATTTCAAGTCCATGTCCACTTGTCCTTTGTTTGTAGGGCTAGAAAAACAAGTAGAGTATTCATTCATCACACTTCAGACCGATCGCCCATATCGAAATGATGTACTACCTACATCAATTGATAAACCTTGAATAATGGCCCTATGGTATCAGTTTAAAACACATCACAGCTCCGTCAACATAGTTGTTCCTTCCTCGCCAACTTGATCAGATACAAAACCCACAAGTGTACGAAGGTCCATTTCTTCCAAATAAACTGCAAATAGAAAGATGTTCCTTTTAACTGGACTTCTAATAGGAGTTCTCGTTGGACAATTTGACTCTGTGATCGGTCAACAGACAAATTTCATAAACCACATCAACAAAATCCAAGGCTATGCAGAGACACAATGGTTTTTGGACAACATTCCTTTCGTTGAACTGCCTGATCCTGAAATAGAAGAAATTTATTATTACCGTTGGTCCTCCCACAAAAGGCATCTGAGGTATACAGCACCTGGCGGTGAGCTCTACAATCATATTTTTTCACCCAATCACCAAACCATTGACTAAGTTTTACAATCGTTTTTAGCTCATTTTAAAACGTTTATGATGGCGCCAATAGTCTAAGTTATTTGAATATTCCATCTATCTGCTGATTCCAGATTTCTTCTTTCTAGCTCGATCATTTAGAAAACTATTCCAAAATGTCAAATCGAAATTGTGCATGAATTATTATTAGATTGATTTTGAAATTATTTGTATTTTAGCTGGTTACATGGTCACAGAATTCGTAAATGATCCCGGATACGGTGACAAATTTGGAGCGATTCCAGCTGCTGCAGGTCACCACATCTACGAGACGCGGTGGTTGAGAAACAAAAGATACGTTCAGGACTACATCAATTTTTGGACACGAGAAGAAGGAGGGTCTTATACGAGTAATGACCGCTACAAGGAGTGGGTTGCAGATGCTGCCTACAATTCTTTCCTCCTCGATGCCGACGTGGAATTCCTCAAGTCCCAACAAGCGGGATTTGTGCGGAATTTTTATAACTGGAATACCAACTACAATGAATCTGTCTCCATGTACTTCATTTCTCCTGCCTGGGACGCCATGGAGTTCGTATTCTGATAATTCTACTTAAAATTTTGGTTAAAATCTTGATTTTTTAAAAGATAAAAGTAATTTTAATTTCTTAAAAAGATTTTCCTGTTCCTCTGTTAACGATGCTGGTAATCTCGGGTGGGGCGATGGGGTAGGATATCGACCTTCTTTTAATGGCGAAATGTATGGGAATGCTTTGGCAATCGCTCGCGTCGCTCAATTCAATCAAGACGAAATGACCGCCATGGAATTTCAACGTCGAGCTGATGATATTCGAAAAGGAGTTCTGGAACATTTGTGGGATCCAGATCGAAAATTCTTTTACCACATGCAGCAGTAAATACTCTTTGCTTTAGAAAATTAACTTGTGGTTGAATCAAAATTGTCTTAATTAAAATTGGGTCCCTCTGATTATTTGGAGCACCGAAAATTTCGAGCATGAAAGTAGAATCGAACCTGTAACTTTCATTGCCCTGCCTTTATCTCATATCGTCAATGTCTCTAGAACCCAATTGACACAGAGGGCAGTAAGCAGTATACGATGCTGCACCAGAATAAAAACAATGGTAAAAATTTGTTGTTTGCAGGAAAAATAATCCAACAAACGAATTACTGGACTCACGAGAAGAAATTGGATTCTTCGCTTGGAGATGGAATTTACCAGATAATCAAACAGATCATGTGGCAGCTTGGGAACAATTGCTGGATGAGGAGGGTTTCAATACTAAGTTCGGTCCGACCACTTGTGAGGTCAGAAGTGCCTACTACGATGATGATCAGCCCATTGGTCAATGTTGCTTCTGGTAATTTGGACCCCATTCCAATTTCTGGGTTTTATATTTTCACCATCTTTATGATCTAGTCCAGTTTTCTGGAGTATATTTAATTTTATTACTGTTACAAATGCAATTTTAATTTGACTAAATGGGTCCAAAAAATTGTGAATTTTGAACTTCAGGAACGGAAACTCGTGGCCTTATTCAACAGGTTTTACATTGAGCTCGTTGGCTAATTTACTTAGAAATTATCAAGTTGGACCTCCCTTCACATCCCAGGATTACTTTGACCTTTTGAAAAAGTATGCATTGACCCACTACAAGAATGGCAAACCTTATGTTGCCGAGTGCCACAGTAAGTTTTTTAAAAAAAAATTTGCTTGAAAGTATTCAATTATCGTAAAGGTTCTAGTTTTGTCACGGGACCACCAAAATTTGTTTTGGGCAAAGTTTTTTCCCAAATACTGATGTTAGTCCAACAGTCGTCGAGTTTTGAAAAAAACCTTTAATCTCAATTAAATACTTTAAATGACTTGCTAAATTTTCACAGGTCCTACAGAAGATCATTGGATTTGTGATAATCCAGAGTGAGTTCATCTTTTTTTGAAATTCCACACATTTGGCAATAAATTTTAATGTTTCTTCAATTTAAAATTGTTAAATTTTCCTTTAGACGTTCCGAGCATTATGCCCATTCAACTTATACCGGTACTTTTTATTTAATTTGGGAAACGAATTGTTCATAAATTAAAAGCTAATTAACAATATTTGATGTTGGTAACAGACAACGTCTTAGCTGAATTGATTGGAATTCAGCCGCAAGAGGACGACACCTTCGTTGTTGATCCAATTGTCCCTGGCAACTGGCGTTTCTTTGCAGCTGAAAATAT
>JAQHQX010000250.1:0-15261 GCA_034694425.1 Arrhopalites sp. Gr-Col-00791
TTCCATCTACTTTCGACATCCCTGTCGAAAAGGAATTATTATCTTTTTATTTATTTGGAGTGTCATTGTCACATATTTTTGGATTCAAACTAAATTCCAGTTGGAAAAGTTAAACACAAATTTTGTCTATTTTCAAGAAAAACCCGGCAAAATTAAAATTCCCCAATCGGATACTACAGAGCCCATTGGAGATTTCGAGTACTATCGACAGAGGGGCATCAAGGTAAGTTTAATTGAAAACTATCCAATTTTTTTAAACTATGTAATTGCAATTTAAAATTAAACATCAAAATCATCAGTATCCGAGAATAATGAGAATATTTAATAATAAAAATTTTTTTAATTGATGTTGTCTTGATTCAATGAGGTCAATTAAATTAAGGAATCCTAATTTTGATAGTCCGTAGCGGAATTGCTAGACGATTTAAACAAACAACAGCACCATCAACCTCAATTTGATTGGTTTGATGAGTCCGATGCAGAACAATTAAAGTTGACTTCAAAAGATGAAATTTTAAACGAATTGTCACAGAGATTTCAAATTAATTTGAAAAGGATTCAAAAGAGCGGCAATTCCTGTTCAAATATTTCTCTGGCCTTGAAGTGTGGGACGAGTAGTGGTATGATTTTTGCTTTAGAGCTAAAGTATTTTTCTATTTTTTTATTAGATCACTATTGATAAAAGTAGATTAATTAAAGTACGATTTTAGATGATTTAGTTAATTTTTAGAAAAATTCAAGAATATTAAAAGTAACAATAATTTTGGGTAGAGTTCTTTTATTTTGGTTTTGGGTCCCACGACCTCGATCTCTGTGGTGGTGATTAGTCGGCTCCGGAGTCTGTATCAGACGATTAATGAAATGTATTGGATTTTAGAATGTGGGTTTGGATGTAATCTTTGTCACAAAGTGGGTTGTTTAATTTTGTCTTATGGATACAACATCCCCATGATTCATGATCCGAAGTCTGGGTGGCCTCATAAGGAGAGATGGTCCAAATATTTCGAAGATTTCGGAACAGACTGTCCGGATTCTTCTTTTGGAAGGATCATCCCATTTCATTGGGGTCATTTCAGGTTAGTCAAAATTTATGTCTGCAATTCTTGATCTAAAATGGAAGACGATTAATTCATACAGTACAACAGACTATTTACTGAGACAACCATTGGCGCGCATTTTCAAATGAGTCTCGATTCTAGTTTATACAAAATTCAAAACTTTCTACTTTATAATTTGACTCCGACTAGGTGAAAGCTCACACTCATAATTTTCGAATTTGAATTGAAAATTTAATTTGATTGTATTTAAGTAACCAAAAAAAAGTTAACATGAAAATAATTTTTCAGAAATCAAAAACTCCTTGCGGAATCTCCATTAAAAATTGGATTGGCGATGCCGAAAAAGTTTATGGAGCTGCTCAATAAAAATCATGAAAATCCGTTTCTATGGATATTGGGCCAGTTTATTCGACCTGTATTTCAACTCAAACCCAACAGCCTAGAAATGATCAGGAGGTTTCGATCATCAATCGGAATTTCTGACCAAGATTTAAAGAACCGTCTTTTTCTCGGGTATTTCCACATCGGGAAATTAAAAAATAGGGCACGGCCCCACAAACGTTTTTTTGCAAAATTTAGAAAAAAAAATACAATTAATTTTTGTCATCCACGACAAATGACAAGTTTGAATGAAATTGGAAATGAATATTTCTAAACTTTAGAATGCATGTCCGACGGACAGATAAATACACAGAGACGAATGTGGTCCTCAACGCTACACATTTCATGGATGAAGCACTTAAATGGCGGAGTCAACTTAATTACAATTACACAACCCCAATTATCATCTACTTGGCTTCTGAAGACTGTCGTGTAGTTCCAGAATTTCAAAACATGTGAGCCAACATCAAAAATGCCTGCTAAAAAGTTTCGCTAGTTATTTCTCAACTGATTTTGAACCCCTTCTCCCGAGTCGGGGGCCCCGATAAGAATATTTTCATTTTAAAATATAAAATGAAACGTGAGTGAATTCTTGAATTACGCTTTTTTATGAAAAAGGTACGAGTCACCTGAATGGACTTTTGTGAGTGGATGCAATGGAAATGAATCTTTTACAAAGCAGTGGGATCGAGCGGATCAACTTTTTCAAATTCTACGCGACATTTACATGCTCAGTCAGGCCAATCATGTAATTTGTACTTACTCTTCAAATGTAAGGGAAAACATATTCAATATTTTGCCAAAATTGTTGAAATGTCAAGAAATTGGAAATAACATAATGAAATTGAATTTGAATTTTTCTAAAGGTTTGTCGAATAGTTTTGATGATTCGGAGTTTCCAATCGTCCGATCCAAATCCTGAAACTTTGATTCGTTCTCTGGATGGAACTTTTACATTATTTTTGTGGAACGCTGGAATCGTTTCCAATTCATTTCGCTATATTTAAATTTTTCAATATTAATTAAATGAATAGGAATACATCTAACATCTAAAGCAATAGAACAATAGAATTGATACAATATCAATTAAAATATGAAAACCATGGGAGACTTTTCACAATTGAAATTCTGATTGAAAAATAATTTATTCAAAAATCTCTTCAATTTTCCAATGAAAATTACAACAGGAAATAATTGAATGCTAACTCCCCCTTATGTCCAAAATGACTAGTTAATTTTTTAAAAAATTTCAAACTAACTAATTTCACTAATTTTACATCACAAAGTCTCAACGACTTAATTAAGTTTAGTCCTCATAATTATTTTTGACATAATTAATAAAAACTGATTTTCTAAAATGAAAGTAGATTTCCAAATGAAGCAACGTGAATTTCAAATGAAATAAAATACTAACAAATTCGTAGACCCACAAACAAAGAATCTCGTCCATTAATTAAATTCTGCATTTAAATTGTAACCTCCATTCAAAAACTGTAAAATATAAACAAATTCCCAAGGAATTTTGACTAGAGTAGAGTCCACCTAAAATCCTTGAAAAATTGAACAATTAAATTGGCCCCACATTGTTAAATTGATTTTATACCGTAAAAATTTGAATTATGGCCTCTTGACTATTTACACCCTCATTTTGCATTTAGGATTTAGGATTTAAAGTCTCGAAAACAATGCAGTCCCTAGTCCTTGGTCCTTTTGAACCAAGTCCCAAAGACAAAGACTAGTCTAGTTATGGCTCCGGCCATAATTCAATTGTTTAGGGTAAACTAATGAAAAAGCTAAATCTTAAACCTTATTTTTCTTATGATAAGTTCGTTCGGCATAACTATGAAGTTGACCATTCTGCCCCCGAATGACATGAATTTGAACATCATACTTCTTTGGTGCTTTCATCAAACTATCCATCCGCTCTTTGGTCTTAATAGATTTAGGATGTTGTTGTCCTAAAATTAAATTTCTTTTTAAACAAACTCCCTTGTAACAAGTTGCAGCCATATGAAGTTTATCTACTCTTTCAAAAAGAATTCCAAAGTTCATCAAAGTAGACAAAGTTAAAGGATGATCTGGACCTAAAACTCTCACTTCCTTTTGAAATGTTTCCAATAACAATCGGAATCCTGTTTCAGAACTTTTATGATCCCTGTACAAAGTTGCAATAAAATGTTCCAATTGTAACTTTTGTAAATCATCTTCAACCATTTTTGGATGACAATCAAAAAGTTCACGAAAAGTTTTTTGTGCTAAAATATTAGATTCTTCAATCTTGCCCTGTTTTTTCATAACTTTGGCCATCATAAATTGAACTAAAATTGCTTCACTACTCTGATGACCAAATAGAGATTTACGCATCATAAAAACTCCATCTAAAATCTCAAGGGCTTCATCTAAACGTTGAGAACCACCCAATTTCTTTAAGGATGAAGCGACACCCAATTGGGCCACACTATTCAATTTTCCCATGACTTTTTCAAAGTGACGCGAATCGTTAGATGAATTCAAAGTTGAATTGGAGGATGATGATGCTGATGGGGATGGGGATTGGGTCAAGTCATTAATCTCAGTGTCTGATGAGGATGATCCTGATGAAGGCGAGGAAGTAGAAGTAGAAACTTTGGTGATCAAAGTTAATTCTGAGATGTCTTGAAAAACTTTGAGACCTTGTTCAGGTCGACCTAGGTCAAGTAAGGCATAGCCATAGAGTAATTGAATTGTGATAGTCTTGTTATCTTTCAAGCCAAAAACTTTTTGATAAGGTTCAACCAACTTTTCAATCAACTTGAGAGCATCCATATAGCGCCCCCCAACGTAAAGAAATTCTTGAGCAAGGATTCCTTGACTTGTTAAAAGGTCAGGGTCATCTGGTGGTAAATGAGCTTTTAATTCATCAATTTCAATCTCAAGAAATGAGAAGAGATGATTTGTTTGACCTTGTTTTGAAAATAGCGCCGAAATTATTTTTTGACCAATTGGATCAGACTTGGGTCGAGGTGGTGGTAAATCTTTTTCTTGATTTTTTGTTAGGAGCTCTGAACCATAGGAACGAGTTGGTTGAGTCGTTATGACAGATTTACGGGATTTTGATTTTGATTTTGACTTCGAAGTAGTTGATTTAGGTGGTCTCGAACCAGCGTCATCTTGTGATGTTTCAGATGAGGAGGAGAAGCAACAGCAAGTCATTCCTTAATCAAAAAAATTGAGTAGAAAAATTAAATGAAAGTCGATTAAATATCGATTTTGGTATTGACAAGTGATTAAAATACGTCAATTTTGCAAAATCAAAATAGATCCAACAAATTTTTTATGGATTAATTTGTAAAAGATTCAAAATTTAAACGACTCTGATTAAAGTTTGAAGAGAGATTAAACCAAAAATTAAATTTTTGTTGGATGCATGTCTGCATTTTTCGTTGCCTGATCAGATGGTGAAACGTTATCTCATGTCAACTTGTACAAATCAGATTTTGTAAAGGCACAAGAAAATACAGCTACAGCTTTACTGTCAGCAACCAGGAAAGCGGAAATTTAAGGGGATTCAAATGAGAATTGAGTAATTGACATTGAGATTAAAATTAAAATTGAGTATCATTTGACAATTCACCATTTTTTAATGGTTGATATTTACCTTGATCGTCTGATAAATTCAATGCAATTTAATCGTAATTTGAACCTTGATCTAATGGGAATTTTTATGCATTTTGAAATTTTAGATGGTTGAAATTTTGTTTTATGGATCAAGAGTTTGTGCCGAATTATTGGAAATAACTTTAACTTGGTCAAGCGAAAATAAAATAGGACAAAAGGATTTGCTAAATGTCCGTTTCCATGTAAGGATGATTTTGAAGTCCGGTTAGGGAATTAGTTTAATTGATAATTTAGTTTAAGGTTTTATGTAGAGTCTAATCGAAGGTTGAGTGGAATGGCTGATGACTGATGACTGATGGAATCCAAGTGGACTCTTATCATTGTCATTGTCATTGTGATGTGCACTTAAATAGAATTACAATTTAATTTGAAATTTAATATTTGTGATTGGAAATTAGAAATAGATAATTGACATTGGGCAAAATGAGTAATGGAGTAGGGAGGGGAATGTCGATTGAAGGACTGTCAATTCTGGATTGATATAGACAAATTAAAATATTGGAAAGGAATTCAAGCAGTTGGTGTGAACGTGATTTGAATTAAAATATATAATTGTGGATTACACTTGAACATATTTTATAGTTTATTGATTATTCAAAAAACTTCTTTGGGATGGTTGGAGAAATGGATGATAGTGAGGTCAAGTGCAACTCGACTGTTTCGAGTGTTTGGTATTTGCTGATGATGGATTCTTTATTATCAGATTGAAAATTAATTATGTACTTTTTGAAGAGCGACTTTGAATCGCAAATGAAGTTTTTTCTTCATTTTAATTACATGATTAAATATTTTCGTTCCAATTGTTATTTTTTATTTAGTTTGTTTTTAATTTGTCAACTAAAGTTGAAGTTTGTTCAAAATATGTAAATTTTAATTGGATTCTTTTACTAGTAATCAAAATGTTGGATCTAGACAATCGACATGATGGTAAATTTCTTGATTTTTAGACCAATGAATGCCTTTTGCCATTTTGATCCGGTTTCAATTTTTCACTTTAAATGGGAACGTATTTAATAAAAATTGTATGTTTTCCAAATTCGTTAACATTTTAAATGATGAATATTGTAAAGGCAGGTTGGAGGTTATGATTTTGTTGGTGTTGAGATTCTCCATGTAAGTATTTATTTCGTTTGAACTACATGCCCAAACAATATAAAACCTTTACTGTTTACAATCATCACAATGAATTTTCCAATGGAAATGAACATTTGAATAAATTACCCAACTTTTAATATTCTACATCCGACATTTTGTTAGTCAACTATAAATGAAAATTCTTGTTTATACAAATATTTTAAAATCGCACAAAATTTTGCAAGCCAAAAAAATTGTAAAAGATAAAAAATTTGAATTTCCTGGTGTGAGAAAAAAATCAATTTTTTATCAAATTTATCTAACAGCCTTTCCTAAATTGACGAAATGAGCAAATAAAGTTCAAACTCTGTTTCTTTATACAAATAAATTTTTAGCACATTTTAACTTTTGCTTTCGTCTACTCCAGATAAAATGGAAAAGTAAAGTAACAAATTGCAAAAACATGAGGAAAAATGTGGCTGTTTTTATTCAAATAGGAAAAAAGTTGTTCATTTTACAAACATCCAAAAATGCTAAATCCAATTGGATCCAACAGATTCTACTGGTCTCTTTATGTACTTGAATTCCAAGTGATTTGGGTTTTAAACTCTCAGAAACCTTTTTTTTATTTGCTCGTAGAGATAGAAACTTTTCGCAAGTGATTTACACTTCCTCAATATTTTTTATTTAATTAACTTTTCTTCATCAATCATTTGTCACTTGCAGTTAAGCAAAGTCAGAATTTAAATTTAAATTTTCCAAGTAATTTAGTCTCAATTAGATTTTATAGCGATACAAATTAAGGAGCAAATAAAATCCAATCTTGATCTTTCATCTTTCAAATTTTTTTGCATCTCTATTTCCATTCGTTTGAACACGAATCTAACCAATAGGGATTGTGTAGTCAAGCTCCACCACCAAGAGTGGGCAAACTAAATTACCAAATGATGACCTTGGGTCATTTAGATTCATGACAATTAAATCGGTTCAGTTTTCCATCGTCGCGACGTGTCGAGACAGTGCAATACTTTCCCGAGTCCACTGCTATGTATTTTATGACATTTAAATAATTTTTAAAAAAATCCCACCCATATGAAATGGATAATAATTTAATAATGGATAATCATGACATAAATTCGTGGGTGGAAAATCTGCCGAACCCAAAATTTTCTCCGCCGAACCTTAACTGTGTGGGTATATGGGACAAAATTTCCTCCGTCACATTTAGCCAATGTTAAAAATTTTTTTAACTAGAACTCATACTGACATCGTAAACAGAACCAGATTGATGAAAAATTTATAATTTATGGCAATATAATAATAAGGCTGCATTTTCTGGGCTACAGAATTCGATTTTCCCAATATTTTTTGACCACAACCTATTTTTGAGCGGTTACACAAATTGTTGAATATCTTGTGACCACAAATCATTTCGTCACCGCGGCTGCATTTTCTATGTTCCCGTCCAAACGTAGGTTGCGGAAGAAAACAATTTTCGGCGAAGGCTAGAAAATTTAACATTGCGGGTATAGGCAAGCACTAGATAAAATTCAATTTTTTCCGGCCAAGAAAACATTTTTTTAGGTTAATGGTTTGGGGAAGATTTTTTTCAAAAACAAATTATTCATTCAAGTTACTTGAGTATTCAAGTAAGTTGCAAAAGCACAAATATGCGCAGCTAATTTTAGTGTGAAAAGTTAGAGGAGAATGGGGTTCACAAGGCCACTTTGTCATTTCCCGCTCATTTGCTGGCATTCCGTTTCTGTGAGATCAGACAGATTTCATCATTCACTCCACCGTATTTTCAAAACTTTGTCCTTTTTTCTCGCCCACCCAAAATATTTTTCAAACATTTAAATGGTGCTCAAAGGAGATTAGGTTAAGGGTAGCGATTTAAATGTTCACATTTCGATATTCGAGTTTTCACAAGAATTATTTTTTTCATGTATATGGACCATAGTAGTATGTTGGTGGAATGACTAAATTTAGCATAATTTACATGCATTCTGAATAAAATTTACGAACTGTTCAATTATTATTTTTTATTTCAGAATGCCAGGTCTGCCCTCCAGAGACAATTCCCATGACTTGTTGTTGTCCAATTATCAGTAGTACTGCAACCCCAAACTGTACCGAGATGGGGACAATTTCTTGTCCAACTACTTCAACCATCATTGGGAAGTGCTGCAAATCCACAACAACAAATGCAATAAATCCATGTCCACCGACCTAACAACAGTCAATTTTCTACTTGGTGCTATAAATTCGTACAATTTAATTTGAAATCAAATGGTCTATGGTCTATTTATTTACATTATTTGTAATTTGCCAAGTTAAAACTTTGATTTTTAATTTCAGTAACTTCACTTCACCAACCAATTCTTTATCACATTCATACATTTGGTGTAACGACAAGTTAGAATTTAAATCTACCAAATAATTTTGTCCAAATTTATAGTGACACAAATTCAGTATCAAATAAAATCCAATCTTGATCTTTCATCATGCAAATTCGAAATCGAATTCCTATTTCGATTCTTTTGAATACAAATTTCAACCAATAGGGATTGGATTGCATAGCCAAGCCCCACAGCTAAATTACCAGACGATTACCTTATTTGGTCATGTAAAATTCAAGTCATGTCAATTTAATAAGTGCAGTTTCCTTGGAACGGTCCAAATAACACATTTTATAACCCACTTTGAGATACTCCAGCAATATTTTAAAGTATTCGAAATTTTTTTTTAAAGATGCATTCAAATTTTTCTGAAATTGCATCGCCATGAAGGGTGAGAATGTTTCGAACAATCGAATCGGGATCAGATAAACTCCTCAGATGAGCAGCAATTCTTTTAGCAGAGTTGTGCACAAGCAATTTGACTACAAAACCCCAAGTTTCAACTTGATTCGAAAAACGATCCGGAGTCATTTAGAAAACAATGTAACCTCAGTCTAGTACTACAAACTTGTAATATTTTATTGATATTCTTATGGGCTCTTTGTCATCACGTCGACTACCAACTATGAGCCACAAGGCAGTTCTGTTTCTTGTGTAAATCAACTGAATTCAAAATGGATTTATAAAAAGTGAAGTGGTTTTTTGGTAGGGCACGTATTTGTGTTGAAAACAAAAATGTTTTTTGTATTTCGTTCTTGTTTCGATGAACTCAGGAAACTTGAACTGGAATATGAAAATGGAATTGTAACAGGTAGAGAAAAACATTCAATCTCCTGATTCATTGAGCATCACTTTAGACAGTTGTCGGTTAGTCGCGCGTCATGTTCAAGTTTATGATCCCCTAAATTATGGAAATTCGGTGCAGTGCAAACCTCGAAAAGCCTCTAACCAAAATTGAGGGCCATTTTGTTTCTCAGAGTCTCTAAAAAAACGATAAAATTATTGGTGGGGACGAGAAAAAACAGAAAGAGCAGACCACAATGTTCTAAAATGGTCGACTGAATTCAGTTCAGACTTTATTGTTATTTCCTGTAAATGAATATTATACAAGTGCTCACAGGTAACAAAAAAACTTGATATAAATTCATTTTCTCTACTTTCAAGGAGACATTTGTCTACAGAAATAGACGTGTCTCTAAAGTTAAAATTACTAACGTTGACAAAAATAATTTATTTTCAATGTTCGTAAGAGGGTGCAGAAAACGCTTTGTTATAAATATTACAATCACTTACAAGATTTCTTAATGCTAGTCACAGATTCTAGAAAATGGCAAACACTTTTGTTGAGAAGGTCGTCAATTTTGATGACAGAACATTAATATTGAAAATTCACTTGAATAGTTACCAACATGCGGACTCCTCCAAACAAAAGTGGTCTTTTATTTCATATTTAGTTGAACATGAAACATTTGATTTGATATTTCAACATCAAGAATAATTCATGCGATCAAAATGTGAGAAGAAGGTCAACAATTTTTTCAAAAACAAAATCAACAAAAATGGGAGTGGACGCTCTCTCCATCGTCGAAAATGCTCCGAATTTGATTTCCAAACTTGGAATGGACAAGCAAAACATTCTGTAAAATTCTCGATTCTTTTTTAGTATGAATTTTTGTGACTTGACCAAAACTTTTTGCTTGACCTCCTTCATCTTGTCAGGAATGGCAAAAGCCTTGTTGAAGGCACTAATGTACACAATGACGACAATTATACATAAAGAAAAAGAGATGAAAGCGAATTGGGGGTCAGATATCGACAATCGAATTGCTCCAAATCCTCCTAGAATTGCAATTGTCAGACAAAAGATTTTGAATAAAAAGGTGACTGTAGACCAACTGATATTGAAGAGAACAAGTTGAAGATGGTGAGTTCTAGCGGCCTTTTGGAATTCTACAATATCATTTCCATGAAGTCCCTTCTTGACAAATCTAAATAAAATCAAATAAATTCCAATTAAACAGATTGTTCGTGTCAACGTACTCGTACTTGAAAGGGATTTGCGGTAATTTTTGAGATGGATTTACATGGTCGATCTAAGCAACAACAACTTCTGTGATGAGACATCTAGATTCTGAATAAGCATATTGGGAAAGGACAACAGGAAGTAGCAGCCATAGTGACCAAATATGATGTACATCATCAACATGAAACTGTCGATGGTAAGACAAATGGAGATGGTAAGAAAATTGTGGTATTTGATGGGTAACAAATTTATGAGGAGAGTCGGCATCGACATGTCAAATGCGTAGTTTACAGCAGCAAACAGAACGACTGGGGAAAGGATAAGGGGAAGGTAGGAAATGAGAAGTTCTCTGTAGGATCTCCGTTCATTCGGTCTTCCTTGTGGCTTTGAATTTTTCTCTTGATCCTGCACCTCAACCTCTTCTGTTCTTTCAATAACACAAATGGAATTCAGACTCAATTACAAAATGTGTTTTGTGTTTGCACAATTAATTAATTCTTACCTGAATATGTTGAAAATTCGTTACAGAGTTTGGAAGTCAATTCAGGCCAATGAACAAATATAAGTTGTGCAGCATTAAGCAAAATTACAGATGCAATTGAAACCATCAGCATGATCGCAACTTGATGGAGTTTTGGTTGTCCAAATGAAATGGAGTAAATTGTCTCACCCACCCAAAGGAAATGGCGACATTCGAGAAGAAACATCCAAAATAAGAATTTGAATTTGGACCAAATGGATCTGTCAACGACCATTGCTTTTGTGACTTTGTTGAATTTGAATGGGAAAATGTGGAGGAGGCAATAAATTTCAAAAAATCTGAAATTCCACTTTAATTGATTTTTCAACATTTTCTGTGGTTAATTGAAAATTTCCAATCAGAGTGCAAACCACCTTCTGATATGTCCAGAAGCATCTATAGTCACTCTATAAGTACGAGAAATATTTTCTGAAAATTCTGAAAAATATCCTGTACAAAATGATGGCCGATCGAAATTAATTCAACTTGTTTGAAGAGCATGAAATTGTAGTGACATTATCCACTTGGGACCCACTTCTGTCCGAAGGCATCCTGGAAGCACAGAGAATGTTGAGACACTTATACATTTATCCACTTATGTAGATGTGGGCCAAGAAGCTCCAATGTTGTTAGCAGTAACTTGAATGTCATTTTTTGGCAGTTTGAGGATTGACGACGTCAACTTGACGGTAAATGCCAAATGGGTAAGTGGATAATGTTACTCTAGAACATGAAATGATTCTTTTGTATTTTGAGAGCACGAAATTGAGTGTGTGCATCAGTTAGAATGTCAGTTGAGGCTTAGTTGAAGTTAATGTGTTGTTGGGAGCTCCATTCAGTTTAATGCATGAAAAATGGAATGATGAAATAATATTCATTCTGGTTGCCGTCATAAGAAATTCTGAATGGACAATGAGAATAATTCTGAACTAATGTCGGAAGTATGAGAGACTCAAATTCAATCAGAGCATCTTTTAAGACAAAATGACCAGGTACAAAAATCCATAAAAGGTAGAATTTTTAATGAAAAAATGTCCACTTAAACATTTCTTTACTTTATATTTTTTTAACGAAAATGAAAAGGAGGATAATTAATTGAACAAAAAATGCTGGAGATCTTTTGTGCGTTCGAAAAAGGACACAAATTAGTGAGAATAGGACATTTAATAGAGTCTCTCTGCCACGGTTCCACACGAAAAACACCTTCTGTTTTGCTCTACCCATCTCTCCCTCCCATAATTAGTTGAAATATTGAAATAAGATAGCACCGAAATAATGTCTGACAAGTCAGGTATACCCTGCGGGGTGATTGGATCGACTATAAAGCCATTATTTATAAAATTTTGTCGTCATCACAGAATATCCATCCAAGCAGACAGAGCTTATACCCAATAGGATTTCCTGAACTTTTATCTGAATCGATGAATAATGATAAAGATCGAGAGAACTTTTAATGTGTCAACTTTAAACCTAATCGCAAGAATGAACCTGTTCAACAAAATTCTAGTTGGTCACATGACATTTGTAGAGGCAATTTCACAATAGACAATTTCAAACAGTTCACTGTCAACAGAAGTCCAAATTTTTTAGCAATTGAGACCAATCTCAACATTTACTGTATTTATTTGAATAGGAACTAGGGAATTCTAAATTAATTTTATGCATTTCCATTTTACTGGTTCTGTTAGAAAATAGAATTTTTTTACTTACATTCAAAATTAATCAAAATTTAATATTTTAATCTCAATTTCCAACAATTAAAATGGGATATAATCTAACACGGCAGTAAAATTAGGTTTTCAGTAAATAAAATTAGGATTTTAGAGACAATAGATTTTATTTTAATTGGGCAATGGTTTTTCGGACATCGAAATTAGGATTTCCGGGCAATAGAATTTTGTTTTAGTAAAGTATTTGTGTTTTGTGAAGTTGCCCAAATGAAAAAATTCTATTGCCCGGAAATTCTAATTTCGACGTCTAAGTTTATTGACACAAAATACTAATTTTGTTGCCCAAAAAACCAATGCCCAATTAAAATAAAATCTATTGGCCAATTTCCTAATATTATTTCCCAAAAACCTAATTCTATTTCAAGGAAAATGAACACGCAAATAAAATTCACAATTTTTTAGGATTCACCAGCATCAGAGTCTGATGACTTGTGCTTTTCAAACAAACTGACATTACAAATTGAAGTGAGTTCAATATTGAACTCACTTCAATACAAAACTATTTAAATATTTAAATAGTTTCGTAAATGCTCTCTCGCATTTCTAAAATTGTTTTCAATTAAGAGAAGTTTTCAAAAGTTGAACTTAATTTGATGAGTCTGACGATGGGGAGTTGATGTTGATTCAGATGGAGGGCCAATTCCTTCTCCTTTTTCGTTGTTCGTCCAAAAATCACACCCCTCTACCCTACATTTAAACTCTCTGACCCCAACAACAAATGACTTTTCAGAAGAGTCAGTCCCATCTTGGTGTTTCGTCAAATGTTTCTTCAAAGCGGATTTTCGAATTGCAGAGTAGGGACATTGAGGGCATTTCCATGGTCTCTCTTCCCTGTGAACCATCTCATGATCTTTAAGAGTTGAAGACAGAGCAGCTGAATATTTGCATTCGTTGAATGGGCATTTGTAGGGTTTTTCTCCCGTGTGAGTTCTCATGTGTCCATTGAGGTCGGCGCTGTTGACTGAACAAAAGTCACAAAATTCACACTTGAATTTCTTCTCTCCTGTGTGTCGACGGGCAATGTGTTCCTTCAATAACCCTGATTGTTTGGACTTGTAGGGGCAGTGGGGACAAGGGAAGGGCTTCTCGCCCGTGTGGGTAACCAAGTGCCTTTTCATGTCTGTTGATCGAATGGATTTATAGAGGCAGTGAGGGCATTTGTGTTTCTTGATCTTCTCCTTCTCTTCCCCATCCAAATGCACCCTCAAATGATCTTTTAATTCTGTTTTTATTTTGGCTGCATAATGACACTCACCACATTTAAATGGACGATCATCCGAATGAATACGAGTTATGTGATTTTGTAAGTATCCATTTTGTTTGGTTTTGTAAGGGCATTGGGGACACTTGTGGTTCTTGATTTTCTCCTTCTCTTCTCCACCCAAATGCATCCTCAAATGACGATTTAATTCTTCCTTTGTTTTGGCTGCATAATGACACTCCCCACATTTAAATGGACGATCATCAGAATGAATACGAGTCATGTGTCTGTGTAAGTGTCCATTTTGGGTGGTTGTGTATGGGCATTGGGGGCAGGCGAAAGGTTTCTTTTCCAAATGAATCATCTTGTGTCTAATCAGTTTGGATTTTGTGATGAATTTTTTGTTACATTCAGAACACTCAAATTTCTTTTCTTGAGTGTGAACCATGTGGTGGAGTTTCAGTTGAGAAACTCCGGCAGCTGAATATTTGCATCCTTTGATCAGGCATTTGTAAGGTTTTTCTCCTGTGTGACTCCTCATGTGGAGATTTAAGTGGTCACTGGTGACTGTGGAATAGTCACAAAATTCACAATTGAATTTCTTCTCTCCCGTGTGACGACGGGCAATGTGGACCTTCAATAACCCTAATTGGGTGGACTTGTGTGGGCAGTGGGGACACTGGAAGGGCTTCTCTCCCGTGTGAGTTCTCAAATGAATCTTCATGGAATTTAGTAGAATGGTTTTATAGGGGCAGTGGGGACACTGGTGGTTCTTAATCTTCTCCTTCTCCTCCCGACCCAAATGCACTCTCAAATGAAGATTCAATTCAGCTTTTGTTTTGGCTGCATAGTGACACTCCCCACATTTAAATGGACGATCATCCGAATGAATACGAGTCATGTGCGTTTGTAAACTTGACTTGTGTTTAGTTGTGAATGGACATTGGGGACAGGTGAAATGTTTCTCCAGCAAATGAATCTTCTTGTGTAAATACAGACTGGAATTTCGGGTGAATTTTTTGTTGCATTCAGAGCACTTGAATTTTTTCTCTTGTGTGTGGACCACCTGATGACATTTTAATTCATGATTTGTTTTGAATGATTTTTGGCATTGGGGATGGGGACATTTGAAGGGCCTTCCCGTACTGGAAAGTTGAACAGGATTCTGTTGGGAATTATTCCCTTTTAATGTGCAGGAAATTGGCCAATTTCCTGCAG
>JAQHQX010000251.1:0-15229 GCA_034694425.1 Arrhopalites sp. Gr-Col-00791
CGTGTGGAGCTAAATGATTATGTCAATCCGAAATAAAATATGGGGTTTAGTTTTTAGTTTTCATCATTGAGCAACCCGTTTAATAAGACCCGTTACATCATACAAAACTGGGATATTTTAAGTTTTATTGCTCAGTTCATATCGCACTTGCAATTAAAGATTACGTGATTGGAATTTTGAATTTCGAAATCTAAAGGCGATTTTTTAGGCTTTACTCGGTACTTGAATCAAACAAACCACTTCCATTGATGTAATCACAAGTGGCCTAATCAAGTAAATATGTTTTTAATTAAATATTTAAATCATCATACAAATTTTCTATGTGATTTGAATTGTTTTTCAAGTTTTCATGTACTATCATATAATAATGACTATTATTTAGTTATGATTTTTAATTTTTTCAAAATCTTAGATCGGTTGATTCAAAACTATTTTTCGTTAAGAACACCCTCACCTTGACCTTTATCAAACGACATCATACTTTCAATTTCCCATTCCCAACTGATGAAAAGTTTTCATATAAACAAACACTTTTTTATT
The DNA here is from genome assembly GCA_034694425.1 of Arrhopalites sp. Gr-Col-00791. NCBI lineage: Eukaryota > Metazoa > Arthropoda > Collembola > Symphypleona > Arrhopalitidae > Arrhopalites > Arrhopalites sp. Gr-Col-00791. Next base: position 541 of record JAQHQX010000251.1, read on the forward strand.
AGTTATTCTTATTCCATCTATAATTAGTCACACTTGAATGGTTAAGTAGCATATTTTTGTCACCAAGTGTTCTTTGTTAACGCAAAATCAGAGAAAAAACCTAAACTCCGATTTCTCAAATTTCCGCGAGATTTTCTTGCATTTGGTTTTGTGTCAGTCCTGAACCTGAATTTTGTTTTGCCGATTGGGATTTTTGCAAACTTTTCTGCTGTCTGAAGAAAAGGAAAATATTCCAGAAAGTTGAAACAGACCCATCTGTTTTTGAATGTGCACCTACAAAAATATTCATGTTAATCAGCTAACTCGAATTCTACTGAGTTGTAATTTAAGTTTCAGTTTGAAATCTGATTTCATTCAAAAAAGGTTTTTTGTCAGGACAGAGATAAGAAAAACAAATTGATATTTTCTAAAATATCTCAACTTGAATAAAACATTAAAGATTAAGAATTTCCTTTTGAGTCATTATAACAAATACGTTTAATTGTGGACATACTTTCTTCTTCACCTTTTCATGAATTTGTCATCCAGTCAAATGAAATTAATTTTAATGTTCAACCCTTTATGGAGATTTCAGGATGCCCATTTTCGTTTTAAAAAATTATGACCCGATTTTGCAAACGGCCAAATTCTTCCGCGAATTCTCTTACCTTTTTCAATGCAAGTCGAATCAACAAGCACATTTTGAACAGAATCCAGAGCCATGGGAATCGACAAGACAATTCGACGAGTAAAATCGTATTCGACAATAATGTCGCCAGTGCAAAACCATTGAAAATGATGTGAATATCGGACCCAGGAAATCCCAAAGGTGAAAACTCCTTGACCCTTTCGTCAATCCTCGTGGAATTGTCCAACATCTTCTGTTCCTTCTGCGTGAATGAAATGTGATGCCATTTCTCCCAATGCCTGTAAATCCCTGATGCCAGCAAAATGGTTAATCTCTTTAATACCAGCCGCATATTGGCCCAACCTTCAATTAAGGTGGATGGAGGAGAGTAGCGCTTCTCAAAGAGATAATATTCAGGTCGAGCTCCGTATCTGTCATCAATATGTCGATTGTGACCAAACTTGAGTCTGGGATTTGTCCTCATCTCAATTTTGAATCTGTTCTAAAACATTTTGAAATCCTTTTCCAAAACCAAAAGTAATTGTTTGGGCTGTGTCATGACAGTCCCGATGAATCTATTTGACGATTCCCTCAAATCCTGGATCCTGATTTTCTGACCACCACTGAACAGCAAGTGCCATCGATTGAACCTTGCACATGATTCAATCCGCTGCAATTTCGACTGTTTAAATGCAACAGAAAGCTCAACCTCGCATTCGGCCTGAGTTGCATTATTTCTAGTTTCATTGAGTACAAACTCACATTCTTTCCCACAGACATTGACATCGTTCAACGCGTTGGTGGTCATTGGATTCCATACCACTATCTCAAAGTGTTCCTGGACGAAGTAATACTTTCTATATAGACTTGAACTATCGTACTGACTGAAATTGTAGTGAAGTCTATAACTGTTATTCGGTAAATACTTTCCAACACCGAAATGGACAGTGAAGTCGTCATTTGGGAATTTAAATTGTACCAGATGAGTCCAATTCGTCATAGAGGGAAAAGGAACTGCGTAGTTAGATTTGATGAGCCCCCTGTAAGCATTTGTCAAAATCAGTCCCATGAACAACCAAGTTCCAAACATTGGACGTCGGAGAATGGACAAAATTTGGTGTGATCCAGAATCTTCACCGGGTTTCTCCATGAGGATAGTCAACACCCAATAGAATCCATCAAAAGTTGTGCTCCAGAACCAAGAGACTCCCTTCAGAAACAAGAGGATTTTCCCATGTCCACCGTCACGCAAATAGAACTCTGGAAACAACAAAATGCAAAACAGAAGTGCAGTGACCTCACCAAAAATGACCATCAAAATCCACACCCAAGACTGGAACGGACTAACGAGAGGGACAGCCGACCAACTACTCTCAGTTACAGAATCTGCAGTGATGAATTTCACAAGGTCACTCATTCCGACCATTACAAGGTCATAATCATACTTGTTTGAATTCGGCATTGTACAGATATACATATTGGTATCCAAATCGGACGATCGTATTATCTTCAGTTTTGGGTATTTTCTACTGTAGACGAGTGTTCTGTTGAGTCGTGAAAAAATAAAAGCGACCGTCGACAATTCAAGTTCCAAAGGGGCTCTCTTCCCCCCAACTGGTGAGCGAACGCCCAACTGAACATCCAAATTGTTCCATGCGACATTGTAAAATATATCTCTGTCTCTGCCTGCCTCGTGAAGTCCCCAGTGAACCGACAATCCATTTTCATACATGTCGCTGTAGTACTACAGCGACATGTATGAAAATGGATTGTCGGCAATACGTATTGCCTCATTTTCTCCAAGCAGTTGGATTGAGTTTTGGATGTCGACGAAGTGGACGTGAATCTTTCAACTCCAATTGCCGGGACGCAAGTCATTGCGATTTTGTGAAATCCCTTATAACTCCAATATGCAAATTCAAGCAGTGGAGGAGGAGCTTCAGAGTTGCTTGACTTTGGTATCTTCCTGGATGCATCATAATCATGATCGAGGTATTTCCACCCTGGACCAAGAAATCCGTTTCCTGGATGGGGATTCTTCTTGTATTTGTAAGATATAGATATTGTGGGTGTATTTAGTTCAGTTTCAATGCTACTCGCTGCGTAAAAGCGTGTAGATTCTTCAGGTTCGATATCCGACAATTGTATTATGAAGGCCAGAGACGCCTTCATATGTTGGCGCTCATAAAAAATACCAATTTGTCGATAGAGCAAGCATGCCCATTCTCCATCAAAATATTTTTCAGCGGAAAAGAGGACCGCAATGTTGCATTTTGAATACTTGATTTGCATTGGAATTGTGGGTAGGGGACTAGTTTCTTCAAATAGTCGGGGTAAGATGGTTGGACTTCTGAAATAATAGCGTTCATGGTAGTGAAATTGATTTAGAATTGTGGGTTGTGTTGTTCCAAATGGACGACCATTCAAGGGATTTGTGGTCAGATTTGCTTGTTCGTCGATGTAGCCAATGAAATAAAAACAATCATTCGAAGTACCGATTACTTGATCAAGGTTTACAATCTGGTCACTGTGCTCCATCGATCTTGACAGCAACATCCTAAACGCTGTGATTAAATTGAGTTGAAGTATCAACAACCGGAATCCCTACCAAAGCATTGTATTTATCCGTTCCATCGAATTGTTGTAGAAGCTTAATAACGTTTTCAGACGGTACACAAGCGATGTATTCACTCTTTCTTGTCACCACCTCACACTCTAACAGTTCCAAGGACAATAGACAATTTTCTGAAAAATGTCAGGTTGCAAATATTCGACCAAATGTCACTAAAAACTCTTTAGCTGTAGTCCCATCGTAGTTTTGGTGATTTTGGAGAAAAATGTTCAGAGGCAGCAAATGATTTTTGAAACCTGCCAACTGCATTGGAGTAAATGAGCAATTATTAAAGTGTTGTCGGATGTGTGCCAAGATGTGCCAAACTAAGACTTGTGAAAAGTTGCAGTGGTACGGATTTGAAAAAATTTTCCTTGATAATTGGCCGCGATGAGAGGGGTTTGCACTGGTCTTTTACGCCATTTAATTGAGGAAGTTAGAACCAAAAGCCGATAACTACATTGTGCCCCTGCGTTGGTATGCGCGCATGTCTTTCACGAGCAAACAAGAGCTCATAATTACGCAGGGGCAGAATGTAGTTATCGGCTTTTGGTTCTGACCTCCTCAATTGTATTTATGTACAGACTTCCACAAGTGAAAATTCTCAATATCCCGAATTGTGATTATACAAGCGAATTGAGGTCATTCCTGCCAACTGCGTCACTTTTTTCATCAAAACGACAAACATTTTGAAAGTCCGGTTCTTTCTTCCAACAGTCAAATTGTGTACTCTACTTGACTGGTGAAAACTAATTTATTCAATAGCTTCATTTTACAATATCAAAATTTCCCAAATGATGTAAGTTGCGTCGTAATCATATGAATAGAGCCGATAAAACACGAGTTCCTGTGACCAAGAACTATGATGGGTTCCAGTAGTTTGGACATTGGATGGTAAATTTTACAAAAGAAGTTCTTCATAAGAAAATTCAACACAAAAAATTCTACTAATAGAAAATCATGAAAAATATGAAAGGTGCATACGAAATGTGTAAAGTAAGTTAGAGGTGGGTACTTAGTAACTGCGAAGTTGGTGCTTGTGAAGGAAATTTTTTCCTTTAAATTTTGTGATTGTTAATTATAAAGTCCACATTTTATATGAATTGAATTTAAATGATAAATGTATGGATTATGTATCTAATTCAAATATTTATGTTATTGAGGATTCACAAAAAGTTAAGTTAAATTATGTATGCGTTTTATTTTTGTTCAATTATTAAGTTCTTGAATTTTCCATCATTAAAATTTTCCACTTGTAGAATTTTCTACGTTGAATTTTCTTATGTAGAACTTTCCAGGAATCATTTGGACATTTTTATTTAGAACAAAATGATTTCTCAACTGGAAACATCAACCATCAAGATTCCACTCACACAATTTTCAAAGTTAGATTTGACATGAAAAATTTCATGTTGAAAGGGCCGAGTTGAAAGAAGACGGGCAAATAAATTATGATACAAAATGCAAATGTCAAGGTCCAGGAGAAAACGCAAAACAAATTAAAAGCTCCAAAACTCAACATTTCGAAATTGCTTGAAACTTTCACCAAAAATTAAACATAAAATTAGCCATTTTTGGTGTTTTTAATTGGAAGGAACTTTAGAAAATCCCGCCTGGCAGGGGTGTTTATGATTAACTTTTTTTAATATTCTGGAAAAAGATGTAATTTGACCTGCTTTATAAGACAGGCGCATAAAAATGAGGGGTTCTTGGACACCTCTTATACCACACTTTCTGCAACCCCTCCTTTGCCCTAGCATTTTATTATATAGATTGTTTAGCATACTGTCTAATACTATCCATAAAATGAGTCTAGCATAACAACTGATATTTATTACCCAGGGGCCTTATTCTCGTACGATTCTGATAAAGTTAACATGTGACAACTTTAACCGAAAAGTTATCATGGTCCTAACAAAATGTTAAATTTCTTATTCTCGAAAGAAATGTTACAAGCATGTTAAGTCGATGTTATGTTAAGTTTAACAGAATTTTCCTTGAAATGGTTGCGCGAATTTCATATTCCAAAGTTTTCACTTGTCGGAAAATGGTAAAACATCAATTAAAATTAAGGATAATGGTGATGAAATCACCAAGAGAAGATCAAATTTCAGCAAGACTGAATTATTAGTGTTTGTTCAATCTGTTGATGATGTTTACCCGGAACTAAATTCAAAGTTTACTCAGAAAATCACATCTGAGTATAAATAAAATCTCTGGGCTGTCATTACAAACAAAGTAAAAATACCTTAAAAGATCTTTTGTCCTTTTTACATAAATACATTATAAAACAAAGATGATAAACTAAATAATCATGCATCATGTAAGTCAATGCCATTTCAACTGCAAATTGGATGTCGGAAGAATTAAAGGAAAAGTTCACGACTCTGTAAAGTCAAGTAAAAAAAGTCAAGTGGACTATTGAAAGAAAAAGAGACTTTGGAGGTGGACAACAAAAGGAAATAACAATTAATACAGTTGAGGAATTGTTGGCTGAATCTTTGACCTTCTGGGAAATGCAAACTGTAAAACTAAATGAAATCGAGTCATATCTTGTATAATTCTTGTATAAAATCTAGTTTAGATACTAATGTAATTTTACATTTACTGTAAATGTAAAATTACATTAGTATGTAAATGATTTACATATCCTAATCCAGGAACTTGTTGACGTCAACTGGTCACATAACGAAGTGGTTTCCGGGTGACAACGTACAAATATAAAAGCTTCTCGTACAATGGAGGTCGACTAGAGGTAACATGGCGTCATGGTTCTGCCACTTACATGCATGTGATCATTTAACGCTCATGATTCGATCATAAGTATTAATTTGGGCAAGTGGGGAACCAAATAAGGCACGTGCAAGGTTCGGTAATTAAAACACATTTAAATGCGCTCAATGGATGAATAATTAATTATTAATTCCACAACGACCCATATTGTATTGTATTGTATTGTGAACTTTATTAGAGTGTTAAACTGGGAGCAGGTTATAAGACCTTCTGTACAGCCAAGACAGATTTCCACCCATGAACACTGTTAAAACTAAGAGGTTTAAAATTAATCTAAATTAAGAAGACTAGAATTGGTAAAACTAGATACAATTTAAAATTATAATGTATGATGTGAGCCGGAGTGAAATTGGAGTTATAGTAAAGTGAATGTGTCTGCCGATGATGAAAAGCGTCTGCTCTAAAAAGTAATTATCAACTCTGTCCAAAATTTTTGGTGGTACAAAACACTGTGAAAAAATAATAGAAGATAGGGTCACAGTTTCGCAAAAACAGGTCAGGAAGACTTGTAGTACTCAACACTACAAGAAAATACCAAAAAAGGTCTAAGGTGTAAGGTAAAATTTGGAAGTTCCGGTCAAAAAACTATAAGCGTACTAAATTTGTCAATTTGCTTCAAGCAAAAGAACAACAAAATCAATACCAATAGTCTGTAAAATTACTTAAGAACAACTTCATGAAAAGAAAATCCCTGCAGGAGACCAATGAAACCAATTTGGTTTCAAAATAGTTTCGAAAACTGAAAAAAAATTAATGATTTTCGCAAAAACAAGGTTTTTTGACGTCTGGAGGTCGAAGGGTCAGGGGCAGGCCAATAATTTTTGTATTCATAAAAGTTAGGCCTATCTTGAAGACCAGAGTCCTACCCAAAAGAATTGATTCAAAACATAAGGTAGAAACACCGTCTTAGCTAAATAAACACATTAACAGCATGTAATGATTATATATGGTTCGAGGTTCGTTTTTTTTGCTCGGTGCGTTTTGACTACTGTTAACCTTTGATAAGAAACTTATCGATGCAGTCAACAGTCAGCAAAGTATACTTTCGTGACGCTTCAAAGGCATAGTTCAGGGCAACTTCTCATCAAAAAACAAAATCGTTTTAATGTAAAGCACAGAGAGTGGAAACCAAGCAGGCTCATAAATAGAAATTTTAAAAAACAATTTTTAAAATATCTGAGGATATAGGGTTTGACGTGGAACATTTCCGGATTTGAGTCCAATCGAGACATTATGAACCATGTGTACATATTAAGCATAAAAAATACCCAGTTCCGAGGACAGGACAAAAGTTATTAGCCATTTTCAAGAAAAAAACTAAATCACGTTCAGACGACCTTATGCTCAACTTGACCTCTAATGTCAACAGGAGGTTCCAACAAATTGTGACAAATGGTTGCGGACACACCAGTCACTAGGGTATATGTGTACCAACAAAACATTTTTCTGAAAGCATTTAAATGCTTTCAGAAAAAATTTTAAAATTGTACCAGGACAAATACATTGGTCTTGGTACAATTTTAGTTGAAAGATAGGTCTAATAAAGGTGCATCGAAACTTTTTATACACGGTGTAGATTGTATGGCGCAATGTCTAGAATACTATCTGCTATGAAATGAGTTTAGCAGAACAACTGATATTTATTACCCACAAACATGAGGTCCAAATTTTGTGTTTCAGCTTTGCATGAATTTGTAATCCAGTCAATTCAAATTAACCTTAATGTTCAATTCTTTATGGAGATTTCGGGGTGCCTATTTTCATTTTAAATCGCCATGACCTGATTTTGCACGATGCGCATATTTTTCCCGTGAATTCTCTTACCATTTTCAATGCAAGTCGAATCAACCTGCACATTTTGAAGAGAAACAAGAGAGATGGGAATCGGAAAGCCAATTCTGCTAGTAAAATCACAATCGACAATATTGTCGCCATTGCAAAACCATTGAAAATGATGTGAATGTCGGACCCAGGAAATCCCAGAGGTGTGAACTCCTTGACCCTTTCATCAATCCTCGTCGAATTGTCCAACATCTTCTGTTCCTTCTGCGTGAACGAAATGTGATGCCATTTCTCCCAATGCCTGTAAATCCCTGATGCCAGCAAACTGGTCAACCTTTTCACTACGAGCCGCATATCAGTCCAACCTTCAATAAGGGACGATGGAGGGGTCCCGCGCTTCTCAAAGAGATAATATTCAGGTCGAGCTTCGTATCTGTCATCGATATGTCGATTGTGACCAAACTTGAGTGTGGGATTTGTCCTCATGGCAATTTTGAATCTGTTCCAAAACATTTCGAAATCCTTTTTTAGAACCAAAAGTAATTGTTTGGGGTGCGTCATGACCATTTCGATGAATTTATTTGATGATTCCCTCAAATCCTGGATCCTGATTTCCTGGCTACGATTAAACAACAAGTACCATCGATTGACCCTTGCACATGATTCAAACTGATTCAATTTTGACTTTTTAAATGCAACGGTAAACTCATCCTTGCATGTAGTCTTCGATGCATTATTTGTATCTTCATTGAACATAAATTCGCATTTTTCCCAACAAAGATTCCAATCGTTAATCGCGTTAGTGCGCATTGAGCTCCACACCAATGACTCCAAATTTTCGCGGACGAAGATATACCTTTCATTTAGACTACTGTCCTCATGGTAGTTAGGCGGATAAGCGTTATTCGGTAAATACTTGTCGATATTGGAGTAGACAGTGAAGTCGTCATCAGGGAATTGGAATTGACTAAGATGAGTCCAATTCGTCATAGAGGGAAAAGGAGCTGCGTAATTGGACTTGATAAGCCCCCTGTAAGCATTTGTCAGAACCAGTCCCATGAAGAGCCAAATCCCAAACACAGGACGTCGGACTATTGACAAAATTTTGTGTACACCAGAATCTTCACTGGGTTTCTCCATGAGGATAGTCAACACCCAATAGAATCCATCAAACGTTGTGCTGCAGAACCAAGAGACTCCTTTCAGAAACAAGAGGATTTTCTCATGTCCACCGTCACGCAAATAGAACTCCGGAAACAACAAAATGCAAAACAGAAGTACAGTGACCTCGGCAAAAATGACCATCGAAATCCACACCCAAAACTGGAACGGACTGACGAGAGTGACAACCATCCAACTACTCTCAGATACAGAATTTGAAGTAATGAATTTCAAAAGGCCGCTTATTCCGACAATTACATAGTCATACTCCATTGAATACGGCTCTACATATTTCATGGGATCCAATTCGGACCATCGTATTATATAAAGTTTTGGGTTTTCTCTACTGTAAACGAGTGTTCTGTTGAGTCCTGAAAGAAGAAAAGCTACCGTCGACCATTTCAGTTCCAAAGGGGCTTCTTTTCCCCCAACTGGTGAGCGAAGGCCCAACTGAACATCCAAATTTATCCTTGCGACATTGTAAAATTTAACTGTGTCTCTGGCTTCCTCGTGAAGTCCCCAGTGAACCGACAATCCATTTGCATACATGTTGCTATAGTACTGCCTCATTTTCTCCAAACAATCAGATTTAGTTTTGGATGAAGACGAAGATGACGTGAAGCTTTCAATTCCAAATGTGGGGACGCAGGTCATTATGATTTTACGTGATCCCCACAAATTCCAATACTTTTTGCCGTAACATGCAAATTCCAGCAGCGGGGGAGGAGTTTCAGACTTGCTTGAATGTGGTATTTTCCCAGAAGCATCATAATCATTGTCGAGGTATTTCCAGTCCGGTCCAAGAAATCCGTATCCTAAACGGAGATTCTGTTTGTATTTGTAGGATATAAATATTGTGGGCGCATTAAGTTTAGTTTCAATGATACTCGCTCCGTAAAAATGTTCACATTCTCTAGGTTTGATATCTTTAGGTTCGAAATCTGGCAGTTGTATGAGGAAGGCTAGAGACGCCTTCATACTTTGGCGCACATAAAACCTATAAATTTCGTAATTGAGCAGGCATTCCCATTTTCCATCAGAATATTTTTCAACGGAAAAGAGGACCGCAATGTTGCATTTTGAATACTTGATCTGCATTGAAATTGTTGGCAGAGGACAAGATTCTTCAAATAGTCGGGGTAAGATGGTTGGACTACTGTACCGAGAGTGTTCATTGTAATAAAATTGATTTAAAATTGTGGGTTGTGTTGTTCCAAATGGACGACCATTCAAGGGATTTGTGGTCAGATTTGTTTGTTCGTCGATGTAGCCAATTAAATAAAAACAATCGTTCGAGGTACCGATTACTTGGTCAAGGTTTACAATGTGGTCATTGTGATCGATCGACCTTGCCAGCAACATCCCAGAAGCTGTGACCAAGTTGAGCTGAAATATCAGCAACCGGAATTCATACCAAAGCATTGTATTTAGCCGTTCCATCGAATTGTTGTAGAAGCTCAGAAATGTTGTTCAGACGATACACAAACGATGTGTCCACTCTTTCTTGTCACCACTCCACACTGTAACAGTTGCAAGGACAACAGTAAATTTTCTGAAAAATGTCAAGTTTCAAATATTCGAACAAATGTCACTAAAAATTCTTTAGCTGTAGACCCATCGCATTTTTTTAATGTTCAAAGAATTTAGAAAAATGTTCAGAGGCAGCAAATGATTTTTGAAAACGACCTATTGCATTGAAGTAAATGATCAATTATGGAAGTGTAGTCGCTTGTGTGTGGCAAAATGTGCCAAACTGGGACTTGTGAAACGTTGCAGTGCTGCCCATTTGAATGAGTTTTACACCACAATTGGCCGCGATTTCGGGAATACGAGGGGTTTGATCTTGTCCTCTCCGCCATTCAATTGTATTTATGTAGAGACATCTACAAGTGAAAATTCTCAATACTCCTAAATGTGATTATAAAAGCGAATTGAGGTCATTTGTAATAATTTTTTCTTGGTGTGATTGATCTCTGGAATTTAATTTTTGTTTTGAAAGAGTGCGCACTTTGTTTCTGTACAGGAACTGGGAGTGATGCAAAAAAATTTCAGTTTTTGAACAACATCAAACTTTCTTGGATGTTGCGTCGTAGTGATGGGAAAAGAGCACGAATTTCTGTGACCATAAACGATGATTGGTATTAGTAGTCTGGACGGCAAATTCTGGAAATGAAAGTTCAACATACGAAAATTCTACTGATAAAAAATCATGAAAAATATGAAAGGTGCATATGAAATGTGCAGAGTAACTGGGTACTTTGGAACTGAGAAGTCCGTGTTTATGATTTGTGAAGGAATTTTTTTCCTTTCAATTTTATGATTTTTAATGGTAAAGTTTACATTTTACATTAATTGAATTTAAGTGATATATTTATGTATTACGAATATAATTCAAATATTTATGTTGTTGAAGATTAACAAAAAGTTAAGTTAAATAATTTATGCGTTTCCTTTTTGTTCGTTTCAATTGTAAACTTCTTCAACTTTCTCTTGGTAAAATTTTCCATCAGTAAAATTTTCCAGTTGAAGAGTCTTCTGCTTTGAATTTTCCTATGTAGAACTTTCCAGGAATCGTTTACACACGTTTGTTAACAACAGAATGATTTCTCAACTTGAAATATCAACCATCAAGATTCCACTTACACAATTTTCAAAGTTAGATTTGACATGAAAAATATCATGTTGAAAAGGCCGAATTGAAAGAAAACGAGTAAATAAATGATGATCCAAATGTCAAATGTCTACGAGAAAACGCAAATAAAAAATTAAAAGTTCCAAAAGTTATCATTTTGTAATTGCTTGAAACTGACACCAAAAAATGAAACATAAAATTAAAATAATTGTGATGTACTTAGTTTTATATTTAAAAATTGATGCAATTAATTAATTGTAGTTAAAGTTGTAACTGTGATTTTCGCGCTGTCATTTCCCTGTTACCGTAATGCTTTAGAAAAACATGTAGAGCAGCAGTTGTTCATCATAAAATTAGTACAGACACTTGTCTAAATTGTTTAGATAAGTGTCTGTACTCATTTTATGGTGAACAATGGCTGCTCTACCCTTCAAAAACGACCTTTTTTATGGGACCATTTTGCCAGTCTCATCACACTTACTTCATAGGAACTTGCTCATTTTGATGACACTATTCTATTTTATGTTAATTAATTATGAATAAAAGTGTGGGGTCAACTTCTTATTGTTTTTATATATGAAACAGATACCTGTTGAACACAGTGAACTGGTTAGTCAAATTTTATGACCTACCGTTTGGCCAGAATTAAGAGGTTTGCAAAGTGCCCTAGTATAACGACCCCTTACATTCTAAAATGCTGAAAACATCAGAATGATACTCAAAGAGATGTTGAACAATATATCCTATTTATCATGACATTATTTTTAGTTCCCTGACCTCTGCACCAGGTTGAACTTTTCAAAGAGCTCCACAGAACAAACTACTAAATGTTTTATAATGTCAATTTAATAGATTGTTCAGCAACTCTTTGAGTGCCGCTCTGATTTTTTCAGAATATTAGAATGAATGGGGTCATCACAAAAGGTCACTTTGCAAATGTCTTAATTGTGACCAAATTGGAGGTCATAAAATGCTTCTGAAGACATCCTCGTATTCAGCTTGTCAAGATATATTTATTTAATGCTTCAAAATAATAAAAAGTTGACCTGGCAAAGAGTTGATGATTGACGTCGACTTCAATGGGGATTTATTAAGAACCTTTAGCTCGTCTGACGACAAAAGATATTTAGAAATGTCATTTCTTAGAAATGGTACTCCTCCGTGGTCGCGGGCGGATCTGATTTTCAAAGATTTCGTGTTTTTACGTCAAAATGTTTTTCAAAATTAACCTTTAACGTGTTACAATTTTTTTAATTAAAAGCAAGTACACCAAAATAATAATAATTAATTTAATTTAGTATTTTTTCCATTTTAAATGATCGACCCTTAAACTTGACATTTTAATTTGACTATTTAATAGGAATAATTGATTGAGATTACTGATGAATGATATTTAGTATCTTCATGAAGATTGGCCCATGTTTGCTCATGTTGAGTATTACCGTTGGCCTCATTTGGTTCCTATCGACAGCTTCCAAAAAGAGAAGTCAACTTGTCAAGTCGTCGTCAGAAACAACGACAACTACTTTGAACTTGCAAGTGGTTTCAATTAGTTCTGGTAGTAGAAGCATAATGGACAATAAAACTGAAGGTCAAGTGAAACTAGCGAATAAAAATAAGAATGGGATCAAAATTAAAGTTCAATGTCCGGATTTGGAAAATAAGTCGAGTACACATTCTCGTGCTGGTTCAGAAGGAAGTAGGACAAATAAAATGTTGGTGGTTGTGCTGTTAATATTTTTGATTACAGAATCCCCTAATGACGTCAAAAACTTCACCCATTTATGTTGGTCACAGGTGGAGAGTGACTAATTGTTGGGTGTTCATAGCTGGGAGAATTGATTTTTTGAAATAGGTCATTTCTACTGCTTTTAATAGGAAAATGCTTTACTCGAACCCGCCTGGTGGGTTTGCTTATCATTAACTTTTTCTCATACTCCGTTTCTAGATGCAGTTTGACCTGCTCTACAAAATAGGCATAAAAAATTTATAGGTTCTTGACCATCCACTTTGAGCTCCAACCTCAAACCGGTCCTTTCAACTTTTTCGAATTTTTAGAAATATGAAAGTATCGGCCAGAAATAGCGAGTCTTCAACTTTGGTTGACTGCTTCGTGAATCATTTCGACAGACATTATTTAAACTCAGATTATAAATTTTGAGTAGCATTTATTTTAAATGACTTGTTCCCAGTATTTTTGTTTTCATGATCGTGTGGAGCTAAATGATTATGTCAATCCGAAATAAAATATGGGGTTTAGTTTTTAGTTTACATCATTGAACAACCCATTTAATAATACCACTTACAATCATACAAAACTGGGATATTTTAAGTTTTGTTGCTCAGTTTATATCGCAATTGCAATTAAAAATTGCGTGATTCGAATTTTGAATTTCGAAATCTAAAGGCGATTCTTTAGGTTTTACTTGGTACTTGAACAAACAAACCACTTCCATTGATGTAATCACAAGTGACCTAATCACGTAGATATTTTTTAAATTAAATATTTAAATTATCGTACAAATTTTTTATGTGATTTGAATTGTTTTTCAAGTTTTCATGTAATTACGTATGATAATGACTACGTTTAGTTATGATTTTTAATTTTTTCAAAATCTTAGATCTGTTGATTCAAAACAATTTTTTCGTTAAGAACACCCTCACCCTGACCTCTATCAAATGACATCATACTTTCAATTTCCCATTCCCAACTAATGAAGCTATTTCACTCCCAAATGAAATTACTGCCAAGCACAGCCCCAAAATCGCCCAAAAAGGGCGGACAAACTCAACGATTTTGAAATGGACTTGAGACGACTTAAATGTACATCGTCCATTGTGTCTATCTGGACACTTTGTAGTAACACTGGACCTTGTACAAAATTCCCAAAGAAATTGCCTGATATGACTCCACAGTTGGTTCCGTAGTTTAAAAATTCCCGTCACCATGATCTGTTTCATCCCATTGACCATCGACTAGTGGGTCCGCAGTTCGGTCCACTTGCTTCATCTTTGGAGTCATTCAAGTACTGGTCAATTGCATAATGTACATGAGACTCAATTGGGTCATTGAGAAAATCCAGAGGATGGTAAAAATCTTTCC
>JAQHQX010000252.1:0-15225 GCA_034694425.1 Arrhopalites sp. Gr-Col-00791
TGATACGACTATGAGACAAGTCAAAAACAATAAATAAATTTTTGTTATTATTCATTTGACTCGAACATGTTTTGGTAATAATCATAATAATTTCATTTAGATATTATAACAATCGATCACAAGCCTTTCTTTAACTATGATTATGATAACAATTATGCAGTTATCTTTAAAGTATACAAATTAGTTCAATGTACTCTAGATAAACTAGTACGTATTAGTACTATATAAAACTGTATGTAGTACAAACCAACAAGGAACATTAGTTACTGGAGAGATGAAGATTTGACGAGTTCATTGACGAGCATCTTGATCATCTCTTAGTATTAGTAGTATAGTATAAATATAATATAATATGTAGTACCATATATTTTTAAGAATCTAGAGATGCGGGTAATGAACGGAAACAGTAAACTATGTATCATTTTATTTAATACCATTTATAAAACATGATGGGTATTACATACTACGTATTTAAAGAAAGGTTCATGTACGATGTACGCGGATATCCGTATTTTCCCTTGTAATTCCACAAAAATTAACATTAAATCATTGAACCGGGAATGAGGTCAACATCAATTTGTTTGTATGTATATTTTTAGCATGAAATGAAACGTCTTTGTTACATACCTTTTCAAAAGTCTTGTACGTAATATTATTAATGTATTACTCACGTCTTTGTACGTTATTCTCCAGCACGTTTATGTTTTTTTCCTTACTACTCATCAAATACCAACCCTTTTTTGCTCGGCTAGCATCTTTCTATAAAAAGTTCTACATTTTTTTATTTACATTTCATTACTCAACGGATCCAACACACATGTACGTTGCAAACTCACGCGTGTTAGGTGATTGTCGTTAAATTACAAACACTTTTATCCTCAAGCACACACCGAAGTCAGTACAAGTGGTAGTACGAAATTAAATTAACTCAGCTTCTTGTCTCCTCTATTGCTATTTTTTCCAAAGGACGCAAAGAGGACGAAACAAATCCATTAAAAGTGTTCAATGTAAAGTGTGTGACAGTAGGAAATTATCCAGTTTATGATGGCTAACGGCGATCATTAGATGAGGGAGAAAAATCGATTAATTTTCTAGTCTTTGATCTTCTCAACTCAATTTGTAAGTACTGGTTGTTATCATTCCTACATTTCCTACATTTTTGAGCGAAAAAGAGCAAAGTCCAATTTTACCCTTTCTATCATTTTCTACATTCTTTGTACATTCTTTGTCCAATTCGACTCAATGATGATGGTTTATTGCTCAATTACTCTCCAAAATTGTTCAAAAAAATTTTGATTTGCTAATTGACGAATTTGACGGAGGCATTTCTGAGTTTTTCAAGTGAATTTCAACAATCTGTGTGTTCATTTAGTTTTGTTTGTGGAGTAAAATTGTGTAGTGCAAATCAGTAGTCGGTTGTCGTTCTAATCGACCTTTGTTTACTAAGCTTTTTATTGTTCTTAAATAAGTGTGCAGGGACGCAGGGATGCACAATCTACATCATACAAATTGTTGTTAATTTCTCTGGAATTTACAGTTGTGTACGTAAGTGTAAAACAGACAATCCTAATATAACTAATGTTTCACTTTAAATGGTGTCCTTTTGTAACTTTGTCTCAAAACGCTGGTACAGTCTTTTAGTTTAGGATCCTTAGTCAATGACATTAAGGAACATTTAATGAATAAAATAGGTCTGCAAAACTTTTCTTGAGAATTTTGAAACTTGAAAATAAATTACAAAGTTTGAACACTTAATTTTTTGAAATTTTCAAACGTTTTAATTGTGACTCTTGGGGAAATTTTGTAAAATATCTTGTATTCAGTATAAATAGTTCTATGTATAATTGACATACAAAGTTGCTCCATGTAGCCTTCCGTTATTCTCAAAAATACAATGTAATTTTGCATGAATAATGATACACATGTACATTATGCATCTAGTGCGTACATACATGTTAACTTATGAGATGGTAACAACTATGACCAAGTATAAATATAGTAATTTAGTCGACTTGTATAATCTTTTTTAAAGAGCGTTCAAAACTACATACCTAAGTAGTTACCGTTCATAATGATAATTAAGTTGAAAGTTGGTTGTGTATCGAGAATGTATAAGAAGAAGATCAAGTAACGAGTAAATAGGAGCTGCCGGTCATGTTTACATTGCGTAATACGACTGTTGGAATAATTATTGCGGTATTGTGAATACACTAAAAATAATAATAAGTATAGAGAGCAAAATAGAGAGATTCTCCTGGGTACGTTTTCACTTGCTGTGAATGGAGCCGCTTGAGATGATAAATGATCTCTTTTACTTAACTATATACTAAAGAGAGGTGGTTTAATAATAGTTTAAAACTTCCTGATGGTTCTCTCCAAGAAAAGTGAGAAGTTGAGAGATAAAAAGAATGGTGTAAAAAATGTTACAAGTGTCCGTACAGACTTTCCTCCTCTTGATTTCATACCTCTTGGTCTTTCGTCTTTAACTGAAGAGGACGAGGAGGAGGGGGGTGAAAAAGCGAGAAAATGTAGCGGAACTACTGCATGGATGAAGAGCAAAAGAAGATACAGGATTTAACAGTTTCTATCCAACTAACCCCGTTATAAGCTCTGTACCTTGTGTATGTACCGTGTTTGCTCATCTATCTACTTGTTCTCTCTTGTACGGTTTGATCATGTAAAGACGGTGTTTGCACCATGAACCACCTACCTGGTTTCTAAATACATGAGATGCCAGTACACTACAATACATGGACACATCACACACATGACAGAGTCTGTACTCTGTACACAAACATAAAGTGACAATAGAAAACGAGATGTACATGGTTCATGTGTATCATGATGACTTATAACAAGTCTTAAATCCCAATTCGCAATATCAAGTCAGTACAGTTTTAGCCCACAGATATTTGGTGAAATCTTTGTTGATTATACATGTACGTACTACATACGTAGTACTGTTTAGTGTGTACTGTCATGAATCATGATGTACTAGTAAGTGTGTGATGTGATGTGTATGTATGTGTAATTCGTATAATACAGACGATGACGTTGAATGAACTGACGGTTTTATTTTTCTTGATGGATTCTCTTATGAGTAAAATGGATCTTTTTGTTTGTACACTATGTGATAATAATATTAGGTGTATAGTGAATTACATTTTGTGTGCAAGTGTAAGTATTACTATATTACTGTATTATGTATACTACAATAGAATCCGAGTATTATGTAGATAAGTATTTGTGTGTGATACCC
Source organism: Arrhopalites sp. Gr-Col-00791 (assembly GCA_034694425.1). Taxonomy (NCBI): domain Eukaryota; kingdom Metazoa; phylum Arthropoda; class Collembola; order Symphypleona; family Arrhopalitidae; genus Arrhopalites; species Arrhopalites sp. Gr-Col-00791. The sequence goes on from JAQHQX010000252.1 coordinate 3,260, forward strand.
ACTGTGTATGGATGAAGAGGCTCAGGTCGATTTAGGTATGCACATTCGTTGGTAGTGTAACATCCTTTTGTTCAAGATTGAAAGGGAAACGATGAGAATGAGAAGATTCTGTATAGAGAAATGTTGGGTAAATATGCATACCGTATAGATTGTGTGGAATATTATAAATTCTGATACTCATGGCAGTAATAATAACGTATTCTGATAATGCGGTTCTTTGTATCTACATTTATACATTTTGTAAATGTGTCTGGTTTGTCTAGGCTCTGTAGTCAACATGTGTAAGTATAAGAATGGGGTAGGTAATAGTTTTTGCTATGGTTAGTGTGCTTTTGTGGTTAACAACTTGTAATGATAAGAGTACTTGAGCTTAGACCTAGATTGACACACTGTAAACCCGAAACTGAATGAATGAGCAATCATCAAGGATGTGCTTCATGAGAAGAGAGCTGATAATATTATATTGTTAATTTATTTAAACATGATCCATCATGTCTATATTTGTGTCTCCTTGTATAAGGTAAAGATTTTTTCCTTTAGCCTTTGCCTCCTTTGTACTCTTTGAGTCTGGAATCATTTTGTGTGTGTGTGATATTACATTAAATATGGTACATGTACACATACATGCATGGAACAACGTTAATTGAGTTAGGTCCACTTTCAACCAATGATTTAGTATGAGGTCTCATTCGGTGTCTCATCAAACAACTTTCCCGAGGGGAAAATAACGGATAATATTGTACAAATAGTAAATTGGAGAGAGAAATGAACGTCATCTTATTCAATACAATGTTGACTTTTTTAAAAATATTTTTATTTGATTTTATTTGATTTTTGTGGGTTTGTTCATTTTTGCAGAGAGTGTCTACGCAGATTCAAATAATACTGGAAAATCGTTTCATCCATGTCGTGTTTGTGGCGATAAAGCATCAGGATACCATTACGGTGTTACTTCATGCGAGGGATGCAAAGGATTTTTTAGAAGGAGTATACAAAAACAAATTGAATACAGGTTTGAACAATGTTTCTTTTTTTCTCTTGTTACAAATTATTGTATGATATAACATAATGTGAGTCGATATTGTTAAAAAGAATGCAGTTTGTGCTTGTGTGATATTATACATGATTGTTTTTTTGTTTGCCAATTATTTATACGAACTAGAAGAAAAAACTGTACAGCTCAGTTTTAAAAGAAACGTTATGCACGTTGTAGTGTGTAGTGTGTAGTGTAAGGTGTAGTACAAATGATTTCGTGGGAAACAGAGCAATTGTGAAAATTAATGTAGATGTAACAAGGATGATATATTATAAATTATAAACTATTACAATTGAACCAAGTGTCTAGTCCAGTTACGAGATGTGTTAAAGATGTTCTATGTAAAATCAAGATGTACTTTGTAGCTACATAAGTTAGTTAAGGTTAAGTTAAGGTCTGAGGAGAAATTTGGGATAAAATGTACAAATATGCTAAAGTTTCTATGATATTTATGTACTGTTTACTTTTAATTTTTTAGGTGCTTACGGGACGGCAAGTGTCTCGTCATCAGACTAAACAGAAATCGTTGTCAATACTGCCGTTTTAAAAAGTGCTTAGCTGTTGGAATGTCAAGAGATTGTAAGGAAAATCAGTTTTTTTGTGAAAACTTTTTTATTAAAATTTTATGCTAATATTCAACTTTGTTGAAGACTATGCGTCGTCTAAAGTCTCAAGAAAACTTTTAGTCTAGTTGAACTTTCTTGTATGGAAAATCCTGAGACATAATAATAATTCGTATGTACAAAGCATGCACACACTTTGTGTGTAGGGTCGAGTGTTACTAGAATATGAAAAGATTATTTATTTATATGGTTATTAGAATTATGAATTATAATATTGATGGTAAACAATAAACTTTTTCTCAAATGTTTTTCATTTGTGTCTAAAGCTGTTCGTTACGGTCGTGTGCCAAAACGGTCTAGAGAAGTTAGAGAAGTTATAACATCAGCCGAAGCTGACCAGTCATCGTACGATGGAACACCAAATTCCGCTTCACCCGGTTCCAATAGTTCTTCAGAAGGGTCTACAACATGTGGAAGTAACTGTTTTAATAGTAGTAGTAGTAACAATACAAGTCCGTCCTCAACTGCCAGTGATCAAATGAATGTATCTTCTACAATCGTGTCTACATTTACAAGCTCAGTAAATCCTTTGGCAGCCATTGTCACACAAACTCATCTTCAACATTCTATCTACACTCAAGATAAAGTGCAAAAACTTACGCCAAGGAAATTGATGCAGGTATGTATACATGTACACAATGTTTTATGTATCACAGAACATGTACCATTTCCTCTTGTGTGCTCTTTACCCTTAAACAATGATGTATTTATGTGTAACAAAAGTCTAATAAATTTTTCCTCATGCCAATCAAATTCCCATGTTTTTTCTCTCTCCTCTCCTCCTCCTCCTTCTCTTATATCCCTACTCGCCTTCCCGTATCTTGTGAGCAGACACATGCACACATTTTTTTCTATTTTATACTAAAAAGGATCTGTGTGTTCCACGTCTAAGAGGAAAGTGCAAGAGAATTTCACAAAAGCATGACATATACAGTGATACTAAAATTTGTGCTCTGTTTCAATATAAGTAATATGACATGACATCCTACATACTTTCCAATTACCATCCATAAAATGTTTCAAGACTCGAGTGAAGAAAGGAGAAGAGAAAGGATGAAAAAGGAAATGGACAACAGAGAACAGACCTTTCTCAAATTAATAATAGTTTTATTTTGACCCTTTTTTTCCTACAAAAAGTATTCCCATATCCTAAAGATACTCCCTTCTATAATGAATGAATGAATGGTACATGTACACAATAATGGACAATAATTTCTTTTGTTGATGTTAAATCAATTTATAAATTATAGGATTTACAAGAGACTCAAGATACAATTAGAGTGTCACTCTTTTCAATCTTATCCCGAGAGATGTTAGCGTCTATTCAAGGTGTTGTAGAATTTGCTAAAAGAATTCCAGGCTTCACATCCCTGCCCCAAGATGACCAGTTGATTTTAATCAAATCCGGTTTCTTTGAAATATGGACAATTCATGTAGCCCTCATGACAACCAAGGACAGTATAACTTTGTCTGATGGTCTGACACTCAGTAAAAAACATTTGGACATGGTCTACGATGTAAGCTCAATAAAAATCTGAATAGATTAAAAATATTTTTTAATAGTTGGCAAAAATGATACGTCAATTATAATATCAACATGTTGACTGTCAAAGTTCTAGTTTCCAGAGTGTTTACATGTAGACAAAAAAATTAATTTGAAGATGGATATTGTACAAGAGTTGTTGATGAATCCTTTGTTAAGACACAATTATTACTTGTTTGACAGATGGAATTCGCATCATCATTGTTCTCATTATGGGTGACATTATCCTCGTGGACAGATTCAGAATTGGGACTCCTCTCTGGTGCATGCTTGCTGTCACCTCAACGACCAGGCTTGACACATCATTCAATGTAATAATGATTAACTTGTTTTCAAAACAATGCGTCTAACAATACTATTTATTTGGTCTCTTAATGCTCCTTTAATTATTCATTCCCTACAGTGTCGTGATGACTCACTCACAGAATCAGTTGGTGGATTCATTGAACAAGACCGGAATTCCTTCAATTCTTAGTGATTTGCGACGTATCGGTAATGTTCATGGAGATATTCTTGATTGGTTTCGTCAACATTGGAATCAACTCGTCTCTCTGCCTCCTCTATATGCTGAAATATTTGATATTCCACGATCAGCTGAAGATGAAACAATGTACAATAGTTAACGAATTTATCACTGACCAGGATTCCTCCCTGTTCCCTCTCAAAAACCAATACCGAATCCATCAAGGCCTCATCTCTCTACACACCTCAAAGAAAGTCTCTTAATAACTATAATAGTGCACTCTAACATTCCATGCCATGTTTAAGATACAGAGATTAAATCTGAACGTGCTTTCCATATCATCAAAACACCGTCAATTCTTTGAAAAGAAAAGGAAAAATTATCTAATGATCATTCTACAAGTACCAAGTAGTCTTTCAAGTGAAAGTGAGGATATCTCAACGTGTAGAATAAAATCTCCATAAATTCCCCATTATTACGAGGTACATGAAAAGTTTTTAGTGACCGTTAACTACCTATTGTCAGAGTAGAAATTAATTAGATACAGCTTTAACGACTATCGAGTATAGAATCATGTATCACGAGCTATCTTGTTTTGTCAAGACAATATTATAATTATTTTTGTGTCGTGAAATATGTAATTATTTTTATTAATATTTTGATGCTTTGGACTGCTCATCGTCAGTCCTGTAATTGTGTACCTTGATTGAGAAACCATAGCTCGGCCTGCTCAATATCCTTAAGAATATTGCTAATTGAATCAAAATGATTGTGAATATAATTATGAATATACCTCTACCAAGGCATACGTCATACAAAATATTCATAATAATATAACATATTATGATGTACCTTTTTGACCTTTTGGAAAAATTTTCTGAATTGAAATGTGTAATAATATACGACATACAAATAGTCTTTCTCATAATAGAAATTAGAAAAACTTTTGTAAATTTTTATGAATGTTTATAAATATACATGTTGAATCAACATTGTTGATGTACATGTTCGTGAAATAGTGTTAGAATAGTTTGAAAGTAATCTGAATTAAATATGTTAAGCAACGAAGGGTACAGTAAATACAAAATAATTAGTTAATTATTCTTATGATAATACACTTCCTCATTGTTCATGCTAGGAGTCGAAAAGATCCTTACAAGTTTTGTGAAAGGGACAGTAAGCGAGAAAGAGAAAAAAGTGATATTTCAGAGCTACAGTGAACTAATAATGATAAAGATTAAAATTATGTAAGAGTTATTTCAATCTCATTCAAGTGAATGTAGAACTTGTAGAGATTAGGATACTTCTCGCATTTTGTAACATAAATGTTATTCGAGCGAGTTTTGGGGGACAAATATATTTTTTTCTTTTGACTTTTTTACTCAACAAAAAATGAACAAATGTAAATGTAGATTACAGTTACAGTAAATTTACAATTTAGAATATAGGCGGACAAAAAAAGTAGCCATAAGTACAATTTCGGGATTAGTGTAGTACACAAAGTGTACGTAAAACTGTTCATGTAATGTTGATTAAATCTAGTTGACTGTACATAAATGAAAATTAAGTAATACTGATTGACGGTAGTTCGTTCTCGGACATACAGGGGTAAGCTGTTAAAGCTGAAGAAAAGTTCAAACAAGGAATTTTTTAAATTTCCTCACCTACTACAATGTATATTTATATATTTTGTGTGACTTTAAGGTGTTAAGTAGGACTTGGACAATTTTTGAATCTTGCTAATCGTATACCAATTGTACAACACAATTTGTAATTTAAGTGACTGGACAATCTCTACTACTGTATTTATTTACTTGTTGATATTACACGACTTGGCTACAATCTAATAATATTTAAGAAACTATAGCTCTCTCACACCATGAAAAGCTGTGCTATATAATGTAGATTAGTATATTTGTTAATTTAATTGTAGTTGTTTTACCTATGCAATATGTGTATTAAAATGACATTGAGGATTCCTTCATGGATCCGTTTCACGACTAACGACACATCATCATGTCGAGATAAAATTTAAAAAAGAGTAGTGGTACCTTTATACGTATTGAAAACATATATTATACTTTCCTGTGAGACTTTAAAGTACTTGCAGAATTTATCTAATCAAATTGAATAGTTCAAACAATACATGAGTAACAAAGTCCATAAATGTAATTTATGCTTACATATATTTAGTAATTATTTAGTTTAGAAATAGATCGTACTAAAAAGCAACAGATAGTACTGTAAAGATTTACGTTCAATCTGATTAGATTCGTTAAAATTAAACATTAAACTTTTTTGGTCTCCAAGAATTGAGAGTTGTGAGATGATGGCAAAATTAAACATTGCCTACGAGAGATCAGTAATTGATGTCAAATTTTTATAAAACATTAAGATACAGCTGTCCAGTAATTATAAATTTAATAGAAAATAATGAGTTTAAGAAAACAAAACAAATATGTATAGGTCTTAATATAAACTTAATAGTTGTTAGATTGAACGATCATTGAAAAAGCCAATTCAGTGTATCCTGGAAAAAATGACATAAAAGTTAAATGTGTAGAGAGCTAATTTATTTTTTAATTCGGGATTGATTATTGTATATGTTGGCTGAAATGAGAAAAATATAGAAAATGGGGAATGACAAAAGTAACAAGCAAAAGCATGTAGGCTTGAATGGGTGATGGGTTAATTAATAATTTGGTTGTTTTTTTTGCACAAATTGCTTAATATAAATCTCAATACAGGAGAATTGAATCGAGATTCTTACATAATGTAATGAACATGTGAATAATGTACATGTTCAGCAAGTGTGAAAAGACAAAAATGAAATGTATACATGAGTACGCCGTCATCCAAGATATTTTGCTCAGAAATGATATTATTCTTATTCCTTTCAGCTACATTCTTAAAAAATGATAAATGTTGTGCATTCGTTGTGAGACATGATAATTGTGTGAAAAAGTATATATGCTACATATATTAAATAGTTGTTATTTTATATATCATAACAAGCAGCATTGAACATAACATACGTGTACGACGTGTAATTATCAATGTGAATTCTAAATTATACTTGATGTGTGCAGTTTGTGTGTTTGGATACTTGTGTACTCTGCATTCTAGTATTCTAGTATGGAGTTGTTAAATGACGTTTATGCAAAGACAATGAATATAAACGAGATGAAATCACTAATATATTTATGTTCACTACAAATGTACTGTTTTGTGAAGTTATATCGAAATATTACAATATACATCGGAGAATATACGTAACACAATAAATCAATTGTGATCCATGTTGAATCCATGCTATACTACAACATCCATCACCATTTATCACATCTAATCCATAGACAATCCTTAACTGAACATATATTCAATATATAGATGAACACCATTTACGACTAGCGTCCACTCAACTTGTTTCGTTTTTCGTTGTCAAGATGAGAAAGTTTTTTTTTTGGAAAAAAGTCGCTTTGCCTATTGTATGTACATTCGATTACATTTTCATTCTCCTTTTCTCTATCCCTATCAAGACTTGAGAATTTAAAGATAAAGGTTAAGGTTTTTCCTGTTTAAATGGGCTAAATCTTAATGTGACATTAGTACAGTGTACTTAATCATTTTGTTAATTATGAACTAACAACTTCTACTTCTGTATATTATGCCATTGTATGTGCCCAAGATTTAATGGTGAAATGAAGAGCAAGAAAAATCCGTCACCAGTATTAACCATCAAATTTATCTATTTTTACAACATTCTAAACACAAATATTGTATGAGATCTACATGTAAAGAAAAATCAGTGATTGACGACCTTGTCTATTCTAAATGTTTCTGGTTTTTATTCACCTCCGCTGTCGACATGGGAAGGACAGTCATTACAACAACGAACAATTTTACACCTTCTTTCAGTGAATATATCATTTCTGTATAATGCTTTTGACTTTTTTTCAAAACAGTTTTGATATACTACTCTGAGTGGAAACAAACATTTTTTATATCAGGTATTATGTATTTTCTTAAATAATGACGGGCTCTCTATATCCTGGTTTCAATTATTATATTAAGATGTTCTGAAAGGGATCCAGTTATTTGCTACTTGCCGTTTATTAATTTGCTTCCTTTAGAAGAGGAAGTCTTTGATCTCGTCATACAGTACTAAAACGAGGGCTCCACCGGTACCACGGAGTACATTAGAGAATGCTCCCTTAAAGAATGCGTTTCTTCCCTCATTTTTAGCAATCTTTCTCCAGCAGTCAAGGGTGTTCTGAAAATGTTCCCAATAACACAGGAAATGAGTAAATGAACAATTTTTTTTACCTATTCATTTAGTCATTTGTTTTTGATGAGCTGTACAAGTCAAAGGTTGTCTTGCATACACTGGTACTAATCTAGATAAATTGTGAGGTTTGTGGAAGAAATGATGACAGTCACATACCTTGTACATCTTGTCTGATCGGCCTGACTGCATCATCATACGACGACGAACAGTATCGAATGGATAGGACACGATGCCAGCTATGGTGGTCACAGTTTGTGCAATGGCCCATGAAACTAGGAACGGTGTGTTCTTGGGATCAGGTAAGCTGCCCTTGGCAGTATCAAAGAAGCCAAAGTACGCCGCTCTGTAAAAATAATAAAAAATTTCATACAGAATACAATACTTTGGAGTCAATTTGTAACTATGGAAGATTGTTCAAACATTCTTGTCGTAATGTGCAAATATAATAGCACAAAACATCATTACTATTGTTATTATATTTGATGTGGTCAGAGCATGTCATTACCTGTAGATGATGATTCCTTGAACGGATACAGAAAATCCACGGTAGAGACCCATAAGACCGTCAGATTTAAAGATCTTACTGAGACAATTTCCTAATCCACTGAACTCTCTCTCTCCAGTTTTACCAATATCAGCAGCCAATCTGATGACACGAAATTATAGCAATTCTCATTTTATGATTCAGACATTTTTTCATGACTTGGACTGCAATGGAGAGAATATTTATGCATGTAGTTTTGAAAATTTTTGAAATATTATGGTTGTTCATACCTGGTACGGGCAAAATCTAAGGGGTACACAAAACAAAGGGAGGTAGCTCCAGCAGCACCACCAGAAGCCAGGTTACCCAAAAAATACCTTCCGAATTGAGTTTTCTTGTCAACTCCTCCTAAAAAGACTTGCTTATACCTAGAAAAATAAAACATTTATTATATATTATTTTGTGTTTTAAAATATTAAAAAATGTTAAGTCCATGGTTTTTGTCATAATATTTTCATTGATTGGTCATAAAAAACTAACTTGTCCTTGAAGGCAAAGTTGAGCGCCTGAGTAGGAAAGTATCGGATGACGTTAGCCATGTTACCTCGCCAGAAAGCTAAGAAGCCTTGTTCTTTTGGAATACGGGTAAAGCAATCAACCATACCTGTAAATCAAAGCAAAACAAATATTACATAAATTTTAATTTGTATCATAGTTTTGAAATCAAGACAGGAGTACAATGAACGCGCATCATGGGGAATGGGGAAAAATTACATTATATGCTTGTGACCCACATTTCCAAAGCAGAAATGAATGACATGAGTAAAAATTCAGTCATGTAATCAGTTTAAGATTCCATACATGATGATAACAATAGTATCTAATTGAAAATATTTAATTCTGACTGCCCACCAAGACAGGGGTTTCTTTTTTTCTCTCTATTGAATAATTGACACGTAGTGGAAGCATGTAAAAAGAGGAAAACGTGTGACGTCGAGTTTAATTTGCATCAGGTGCCAGAAGAATATCAGCAAAGAAGAGACTTTGGAGTCAGCATAAAGTATTTATAACTAGACTATTCGCACACTAGATGAGTGCCAATAATATTAAGACTATATTTAACTTTGAATACTGTATAGAGTGTTGGTTTAGAGCTGGTTGACGAAGGACCTTGTAAAAAATTTCCTCCTATGCTATCTATACTAATCTCTCACTCTTACTACAATATCACTACTTATGAGTGCAGTGTGTACCTACTGACTTACTTTACTCTCATCAAACAATAAAGCAGTATCGTAAATTCTCAATAATTGTACTCATACTCTACTCACAACACATTGTAATAATATTAACAAATAAATTTTTGTCATATCAATTTTTTCTCATTACCCTTGTATCTTTGGTCAGCAGCAATCTGCTTGCTTGCATGTTGAACCTGCAACAGCAATTTGACTCTCTCAATCGGGGCTACGGCTGTTTTGGAAATGGCGGCCGATATTCCTCCTGCAACAAAATCCTTCGCAAAGGATACTGGATCTGCTAGTCCTGGCATATTTTTATGGTTTTCTGGAAAAGGATCAAAACACGAATAAAATTTAGCAAATTATTACTCAACACTGTTCAACAGACACACCAGAACAAAATCAAAGAGGACTTTGACCGATACTAGCAAAGCCAGCAGAGTAGGGGAGAGGTGTACACGAGTCGGTCTATGTGACTTTGCTCCACATATAAAAAATTGTATATGTATGATAAAGTTATAGAGTAGAAGCATGGCCATGGCCGGCTGGTGAAGGTTATATTTCCATATACGGAGGACGAGGGGGGGAGGGGGACCGCACCCAGCAGTAAAAAACAGACAATCTTGGAACCGGTCAAAGTGCTCTTGGACAAAATGTTTTGTGGACGAGACAATTTCAACTTACTTGGTTAGTATCACGAATTGTAAAGACACAGGTCAACCAATAAATACTACGGAAACCTTTTTAATTTTGAAAAGCGAATCCTGGCTCCGATGTTCGCTCCAAGAGAGGCAATGGACAAATGAACGAGTGACAAGGAAAATGGCTGGCTTCACGAGAGCACGCACGAAAACCTGACACACTTTGCGAATTCAAAGAGACGAGTGAGTTCGCTCTTGTGACCGTCGAGCGCATTTGTCTTGAGTCTTAGGACGGGGGGAAGAGGGGGCTAAGGTGTCTAAGGTGCATTCTAATGCTCATTAACAAAATTACATTTGTGCTTCATCCACATACTTGTATTACCTTGGACAAAGTCACCTTTGCTTTCCTCATTGGCAAACTTTGTTCTCTCTATCAATGTTCAATCATTTCAATTTTATTGTAAATGTCAACACAGTTCAATGCCCATACATTTAAGCCATTTAAGATAAACGACTATAGTGCAGACTGAGACTCCAGATAAATATTTAATTGACCACAAAATTTCTCTTCATGCGATGTCACATGGCATGTAAGAGCTTGTGTAGACGTGTGCTAGTATGCATTAATTGATAAAAATTAAATTGACAATGTACGGTATTTAAATAATACTAAATAAGAATTTGGTTCATTTTTAATGCGATTCCATGAATTTGAGCACATGGCAAACTATCTAATGTCATAAAATTTCACTAGAATCACAGTTTACTCTGTTCAATTGTTTTGTCCAACATCATTCCAATTACGGTTCAGAATTAATTGGTCAGTTTAACTTGAACATGCGGCATTTGATTAATCCGTAGTAGGGTCTCTACATAGATATTGTCACGTCAAATTTTGGGTAAAAATAATTGCCAGACAAATTTAATTAATTACTCGTACGATTTTTCATGAATGAACTACATGCATTGAAAATGTTGATTGAACCGAATTGTGCTGATAGTTAGGGCTGGTACGATACTACCAAACATATATTGAGGGAATACAAGTACACAAGCTCATTATTATGTACATTTAGATAAGCACACTTAAATAATTACGAGTTTCTCTACTGAAACACTCAAATGAAACGAGTCCTTGTTTGAACACCACCAAGGCTTCCATTGCCACTTACGATTAGTGTGAGACTCACTGTGAGTGTAGGAGCTAGTTGGTTGAGCTCCATGATCCCCTTTTAGTTCTTTAATGAGCCATGTTCATTGTTCTCAAAATTATATTATCATACAGCAGCCAATTTATAACCATGTGAGTATATATGTAACGGTTCGTTTGTAGAATTTTGAAATCTGTAGAATTACCATCAACTCTATAGAATCACCGTCAATTCTGCAGAATGACAAGAAATTGTGTAGAATTTTCAACAAAGGACCCTATCGGGTAAGACTCGAAATTCGGCCCTAAAAATAAACTGTGACGGCGACCTTGCACCCGCTGACCACTACTATTTTTAAGTACAGATTTTGATGCCGTCATCGTTTATTTTTAGGGCAGAATTTTGAGTCTTATCCGATAGGGTAGACAACGTTTGTAAATCTTTAGACATTTTGGTAAATTTGTAGAAAACCATATTCTCTAACCTTCGCTGCGCT
>JAQHQX010000253.1:0-15224 GCA_034694425.1 Arrhopalites sp. Gr-Col-00791
CGGACACACCAGTAACTAGGGTATACGTGTACCAACAAAACTTTTTTCTGAGAGCATTTGTCTTGGTACAATTACAGCTCAAAGAGGTGTCTAAATTAGGTGGATCGAAACTTTTTATACACCCTGTATTACTCCTTAATTTAACAACGCCCGCTAGTTTAATCAAACAAATATAATTCGTGACACATTCACTGCTGATCTCTTAGTGGGTTTATTTGATCGAAGTAACGAGAGCTGTTAGATAATCCGAAAACAGTTACGGCTGGCCAAGCAGCTTGAATATAATTTTTTGGCAGTGGCATTTTCCCACTGACCCACTAACTTACTGACCGCTAACCCACTGAATGAAGTTTTGCGGTAAGTGGTCAGTGGGTGTCTCAGTGGCTAGTGAATATCACTACCGGATTAAGAATGTAGTCGAGAGCTCGGAAGATTTTTAATATCAAATAAAATTAAAGTTGTTTTCATACATCATACACGTATCCGTTAAGCTGTGATGTTTTTATTAAAAATTTGATGATACTCACCTCATACTCTTCAAACTGACACCCCCTTCTACAGTATTTGCTACTGGAAACTCGGATCCTCTGAAATTTTCAACAGTTTTTTTAGCTAAAGGCATTTCACACTCAAACAAATGTTTTGATGCCTACAATCACTTTAACGACTTTATTTTGATTGTTTTAAATGTCAATTTAATTGTCTTCCATTCAAGATTGACAAAAGGAAGCCATTTTGGACAAGCACACACATAGACATAACGATCATAAAAGCGAGCTTCGCTCCTTAAAATTCAAAACGTTCAAAAATAATTTCTTACTCCGAAAGTCTTTCCAGTTCTTCGGCTCTAGTTTTCATTTCCTTCTTTTTGGCATTGAAAAAGGACAAGATGAAAAATGCGTTGAAGCTGAATGTCGTCATGTATCCAACGTGCATTAAGATGTCCCAGATTAGACAGGCAAAAACCGACCAGAAAGTGCGCCATCCGGCTGATAAAATGTGACTCACAAGTATTGGAATAGACGGATCCAAAAGGTAGAAGACCGGGTAGGATGGCAGGACGGAGAATATGACAAAAGGAATGTAAGAAATTATCAATTCCCTATAACTCCTCTTTTCAAAGTTGGCACTGGTGCTCCTGTTACTGCGATGGGAATTTTGCAAATTCAAATCCATTTCCTGAGGCAATTTGAAATTCAACTTTCTAGATGTGTCTGATTCATGATTATGTTTAATCAGCTCAAATTGCACTGGTCTCCCAGTCCGGATTCCGTTATCATCGTCTTGATTTTCCTTAAAATTGCAGAGTTCGTTGTAGAGTTTGATGTAGAGCTGAGGGGACCAGTCAAATATGGCAATTACCATGAAATTGACAATGGCCATGGTGATTGGCCAGATTAGGATGATAGGAACATGGTGGACTTTGGCTGTGCCTGAGAAAATGGAAAATATGGACTGGTAGATCGTATGGAGGGTTTGGAAGATCATACCCACCTGCCATGACCTGAAACCCAGCCGAGTGGACAATGAATCGTCTACTCTCAAGCGACCACTTGCAAAGTCCATCTTGTAGGGATAAATGTGGAGTCGACAAGAGATATAAAATAGGACGAAATTGTGTCGGAGGTGATGACGGGTCAACATTTTTCTACTTTTGTATTTGCTGATCGTATCAACGTACTCTCTGACTATAAAGCTTCGTTACCAGGAGGGACCTGCATACCAGCCGCTCCTGACGAGTCTTAAAGAATCTTAGAGAATACTGACGCTTGAGCTCAAGTTCATTTACAAATCGATTCAAGCTTGATTACGAAAGCTCCCACGAATCCAGAAACTAGAAAACATTTCAGTTTAGTTCGCTCAACTTTCTGCTGTTGTTTCTTTACAAATTTTAAACAAAACTTGAGCTTGTGAAGAATTTCAGAATCATATAGACAGTGACATTCACACAATTTTTTGAAGAGCCTGAAATAATGAATGAAATAACGCAGCAGTTGTCGGCGTACTTCAACATTTTTTCTTGACTATTGGCGTTACATCATGTAAACGCCGTCAGTATCAAAGCTAATATTGGACATTTCATACTGTGAAAAAGTAATTAAACCTCAATTAAAAATTCAATTACCGTTTTCCTTAAATCTAGGGTATGGAAAAACCCGGATCGGTCGTAATAGACCCGGCCCAAGTGGGTTTTTTGAATCGGGATTTTTGGGGGAAATTGACGCGGGAACATTAAATTTGAATTTATTTGAATTTTCCCCATTTTCCCCACGACCCGGGCCAATTTACGACCAAAAAAACCCTGACCCAGTAAAATCCACATGCCATACCCTGCTTAAATCTAATTCGTATGAGACAAAAAAGTTAACGTGTGCAATTGGGAATATAAAGTGAGTCATTTCCAATAAAATTCCTTGAAGACAGCAAAGTAAATATCGGACATTTCATACTGTGAAAAACAATTAAACCTCTTGATTCAATTACAGAATTTTTCCCTATTTATAATTCATATGGGAAATGAAAACTAGGGCTGTCGTGTGAGAATTGAAAATACCAAATGAGTGTTTTTGAAAACGGAATATGATGACATCTTCAATCTTTAAAACTCCTTTTAGTCAACAATTTTCATGTCCACTTGTCAAGTCCCGCCTTATTTTCCAATTGAATTTCCTATGAAATAAAACAAATGCAGACAGCTTCCTGGAGGGGAATTGTACTAATATCAATTTTGTAAAAATTGAACAATAGGATTGAGAAGCTGTTTTGGATTTAAAAGTTTCTATCATTTTTCTTCCAACTGGTACAGTGTGCGTCCTGTCCTAATTTCAATCTGATGGAACAGAAATTCAATCCCGTCTCGTTAGGGGCACTAGGGGCAACGTAATAAAGTCTGAGCTTTTTTCTTCTCAACACGTTAACAAAGTAAAATAAAATAAATAACCAACGAGATGGAAATGAGAATTATTTGATGGTACCTTGTTTCTCAGCGTAATGATGGATGAAGGATGGACTATAAAGTTTGTACATGTTAATGACAAATGGAAATCATTAAGAGCAGTGACGAACTGCCAATCGAGTTTAAATACAACCACTAAAATTGAATAATCCCTCACGATATGTTATGTACAAAAGTCCAAAGTCAAAATTCTGAATATCCGAAGTGTGACTATCTTGTTATCCGCCTTGTTTAGTGGCTCTCTGATTTTTTTCAAGCTTCTGTGAGTCACAGACTGTGACCTTGTGCTTGAAATCAAAAGGAAAATTTGTGTTACACAAGGAAATCGGTCATTTTGACTTTTTACGGTAGTAGCTCAAAAAATAGAGAAAATTATTTTGAACAACTTTGATTTTTCCAAAAAAAAGATTTTTTGACATAAGGTCACCGGATGACCTCGGTCACTTGGAAGTAGTCTCACTGTATTCAATTTCGTCACTTTCGAAGATTTGCACCAAAAGTTGTACAAAATGATGAAAATGCAGACACTGGGACTCGGACATTTTTGACTGAAAGAAATTCAAAACACAAGTTTTCCTACGGACATGGATGATGGAGGTCAAGCAAAAGGTCACACAAGTCTGAAAAAATCAGAGAAACACTAAACAAGAAGGATAACAAGATGGCGATTTTGAATTTGAAACAACTTGTACCATTTGACATGAGTAGCTCAAAGTAAAATTTATTGATCGTTTGTTGAACATCAATCAATGGTTCAATACAATAAAGTGATCTCAATGGTGAATGAAGCAAATTATAGTTATTTAAAATTTTGCCAAGTTCACAATTTCTTTCATAAGAAGGCTTTTTAAAAAACCACAAACATATTGAAAACTAACTTATTTTGTATTTATCACAGTGTGCAGCGCAAAGTGAATAGAACAGCGAATGGGTAGAAAACGTTAAATTGTAGAAATTGTTGAAAACATTCAATTAGAAGTAAGGCAATGTCAGAGTTCTAATTGCTAATTTTGATTCAGCCCTGTAATTTTGCGCATCTGAAATTGAGGTCTCGCTTTTTCCACGTCTTGCTTCATAATTAGTGAAATAAAGTAACACATTACTGCGAGACAACTTGAGTCTGGACTGCACAAAAAAATAGCGAGGCTTTAATTGCGGAGTATCAAGATTTTGAATTGTAGAGCACAATGTTAAAATTGATAATAGAATAGAGCGATTCGTTATTAGCAAATGAAGTTTTGTAATGGGAGTGGATATTGAAAACATAATTGTAATACAAAGCAAAAGTATCGATGATAAAATTCATACAGACATGTCAATGTACTTGCATCCGGACAGAAGCAACTACACTCAATACTAAAATTGTGTGGCAGGTACATTTGTTTCGTCTTGTCATGACTTTACATTAGATCCACCTATCTCCCTGAGCAAAAAACCAGTTTGTCAATTATCTGTTTGTGTCCAAAAGTCCAGACTCTGAGTTACTTGGAAGCAAGCGATCTTGAACTGTTCTCTTTTAATAATTGCAATTCGAAAGATGTGTCTAAGACTCACTAAGTTACTGTAATTGCAGCACCATATTTGACCTCACAATATCAAAATACCTTTTGAACTTTATGATTTTCTTGCGGATTTCGGATTTCATATTTGATGGAACTTTATGAATCGCTAGATCAATGGAGTGCATTATGTCATAGATTAAAAAAACATTTTGATTCAAATCTAAGTGCAATAAAGCAACATGATTGGAACATCCCCATTTTATTTCCGGGAAAACATAGTCAATTAGAAGCACAACATGTTTTTACGAAATCCAAGTAAACAGTCCCAATGTTGACAACTATTAATGGTAACTGCAGCACTTTAGTTATGGACTCCACGAATTATGAAAGATTTAGCATTCATTGATGAATTTAGTTAGAATTTCTTAAACTACTTATCAATGTTGTCTGGAAAGGCTCCAGAGAACGACTGAAACATTTGATGACATATAAAAGCTACTTATTTCGGACCACATTG
The DNA here is from genome assembly GCA_034694425.1 of Arrhopalites sp. Gr-Col-00791. Taxonomy (NCBI): domain Eukaryota; kingdom Metazoa; phylum Arthropoda; class Collembola; order Symphypleona; family Arrhopalitidae; genus Arrhopalites; species Arrhopalites sp. Gr-Col-00791. The sequence continues at coordinate 4,976 of JAQHQX010000253.1, forward strand.
TTGTTAAATTTGATAAAAAGAAAAGAAAATCAGTAAATGAATGGCAAATTGACTAAGGAAAGCACTGCAAGCAATGTTGCCAAGTTCTCAAAAGAACTTAAAGCGATAGGTTCAGAATGAAATAAAAAAGTAAAATTCACAATCAAAAGGACTTTAATTGGGATATGAAATTCGCACCAAAAGAACCCCAATGACATGTGCCAACATAATCTGGATGGCAGTGTGACGTAATAATAATTAATGCTGACATTCTTTATTGAGGAAATGCAAAATATTTATTATTTCAAAAATTCGATTTATTTGGATGCTTTTTAGTCATGTCAACTCACAAATTGTCGTGGATACATTTTGTATTTGTATTAAAATATCACGTTAGTTAAAATAGAAAGCGAAAAATTTGTTAGTAGTTTAGCTTACCGTACTACTACTACTAGTTGTATCTATTAATATGACTACAAGAAATAAAAAATGCCGTTGTTAAGCTTAATCGTCTATGTTTTATTTTTTAAGGCAGCACCTTCAACACAAACGTAATCATAAATAGAATTGTTTCTTATACTGTCTACGTTAAATTTCTTCGCTTCGCTCCTACAATTTTACATTTATATAAAGGCTCGTTAGTTAAAGTTCACAGCCGAATTGTTTGGATTTGTGGACAAATTTTTCATCAAGAAGTACAGCGCAATCCTTTTCGGCCTTATTTTATTATCTAAAAGTCCTTTCCTTAATTATGGAATTTTCTAGCTGCGTCTCCGGGTGTTTTAATTGACGTCGAGTGTTTTTATCCATTATAATGTGGTAATTAGACGTACATTCAACCCAACTTATTGCAAAATTTTCTGCAATTATGCCATAATTATTTTAATATCAAATAGTGGGAGAACAAGTGAGACCCACTTAGTGGGTAATTTCGTAAAAAATTTCATAATGACTGTTCAGTGCCCATCAAATCATTGAATATTATCAAATTAACAAAGATTTATTATGAAATAATTATCTTCCTTTGATAATGGAATCCAGTTGATTCAGTAAAGCTTAGCAATTTTTTAGTCTTACAATTTGAACGCTCCACAGAAATCAAAACGAAAGATTGTTGGAATCCAAGAAAATGTTTACCGACTCCACATACCGAATTATCGCTTGGAGTTTTGATCAATCGAAAAGGTTAAATTTGTTGCCTTTTGATTGGGTTCAAAGAACCTTGATTTCAACCCAGAGTAAATTCCGATTAATTTTGGTCTACACAAACTTGCTCTGGGCCATTCTGAATTCTTTATACATGGTCCACATCTTCATTGGAGGAGCTATCACTAAAAGTCGCAGCGTGACTGACCTCACAATTGATTTGCTCCTCAATACTTGTATCGGAGGTCACGCAATTCTTCAATTCTCATTATTACAGAACAAAAATAATCTTGTCAGTCTGTTCAACGAGATCCTCCGCTTTGATCAAGTTCAAACAAGTAAGTCTCATCTTCGAGTCCAATGATCAACTTTATTCATATTTTGTATGTCCCTTTTAAACTTGGCTTTGACTTTGGCCCCTACAAAATACCAGTTCAAACTGGTTTTTATTTCAAAATAATGGCGGAAAAAATGTCTACGTTCTCATTTTGTCGTGCGTTGTTGAACTATTTAATGAAATTTGCTGTTGGACGATTAAAATTGCAGAATCACAAAGGCCTCTACAAGGTACACAGGGTGGTTCGGGTATATTTGCAAAGTACTACGATGGAGCAGATGGCTGTGCCCCCATCATAATGCTGCTGCTCCTAGTTGGACTGCCGACATCTTTCAATATGGCATCTCTTTTCCTACTAGACACCTCCAATCCCCGCTACCTTTATTCCTTCATCTTTCCCGCCTCCGAATCCTGGCGACGATGGTTGTCGGTGGGTCTGTGGCTGATCTGGGAGTGGTACCATCTTCTTTCGTTCATTGTGAACCTCTACTTCTACATCATAACTCTGCTTCTCTACACCAATTGTACCAATTACTGGCTAAGGGCACTGGTTATAAATCGTCACCAGGGTAGAGCCATAGTTGTGGGTCATGCCCCTGACATCTCATTGGACATGGACTCCACACCAACAAGAAGTAAACCAGATTGGAATAGGGAGACCGAGTCCATGTTCGTCCAGGACACGGCAAAACAATTGAGTAAAATCGTTGACATCTACAAGATTCAACAAATTTTGAATATCCAATTCAATGAATGTTTTGCCCGCGTTTTTCTCCAGGTATTTGAGTCGTTCAATATTCTTCATCATGGAATGGCACTCTTTGTTTGTGTCAAGTTGAATCAGGCAGTACCGATGCCATCATTTTTGGTTTTCCCGGTCGCTGTAATATTTTGGCTTTCAATTGAAGTTGCTCTTTACCCCCTTTTGGGGAAAATCAAAGAGAATTCTATTGGCTACGTCTCATTTTGGCGCCTTCAGTTGAAAGTCAATGAAAAACATTGGGGGTCTCTGTGGCCTTTGAGTATCAGGATAGGGTCTTACTACTCCATGCAGAAGAAGACGGCACTCACTGTTGTGCTCATGGTCTCATCTATGACCATCAATGCAATTGTTGCGTTTTAAATTTTCAATTTCCATAAGGATTTTTACAAGAATGAAAAACAATGAAACTCGTCGTCAGGCTGGTGGATACACAAATTTGTATTTCAATTAATTTACATGTATTTGTTTGTAAGTTGTACAAAGTAGTTAGCAAGTAGGTTAAAATGTCCGAGTTACTAAATAGAAGGGGTTGTGCACGTGATTGCTGTTTTAATGTTAAATGGGGCGACAATTTGGTTAGAAATAAAATTAAAAAGTTACGAAATCTGTATAATAAAATTCTAAGAGCATTCTGTTATCGATGTCTCCTAGTGAGAATATTGTACAGAGTTGTATGTATGTGTGATGAGTTATCATGAAGATAATTTTGTCCACTTAATCGTGGGCCACCTTAGATTGACCAACATTGACTCTTGACCGTGCAGGCCCTTTTTAAAGTGTTTCAATAAAATTTGAAAAATTCAAATCGAGCGTAAATTCAATGCTTCTCTTCTTCTATTGCTTTTCGCAGAAACATTAAAAAAACGTACAAGAATAAGGATGGAATCAACATTGAAAATTGTTTCATTGACTCGGGAATTTTTAAAATCTACTCGAAACTTAATCACCAACAAGGGCTTGTTGTACAATTGAATACCCTATTTAAAAATTTCAGTGTCGAAAGCAGAACATATTTAAAAGGTGTTCATAAACGAAAATCAAATTTAGACCATTCATGTCTAAAATTCAATTTGAATTTAAAAATTGCTTTGTCGAAAACATAATTAAGCAATTATTGAAGCTCGAAAATGTGATCTTAGACTACTAACGACTCTCGAATCCCATTTTCGACTTGCTGATTTAAAACAGTTTTAGACGTAATCTGGGAGTTGATAAAATCTGTCTTTTGTCTTCAACATCAACTATTGAAAACAAAGAAGTGACCAGTCCTTGACTTCATTACCTTTGAAACATAAAGGGAGCACATGGACCCTTCCATTGAAAGGTTTAGCCCAGCGGGACTGTACATGCTCATGCTATAAAAAACTAAGATTGAGTGGTGATTTCTAATTCAACTTTGAATTCCTTTCAAAGCTTTGAAAGTTTTATCAGGCATTTGTCAAATGTGCCGAGTATTCTGAAATATTTAATTACAACACAACTACCATTCATTAACTCCTGACTTTGTCCAGTTATTTAACCGTCCACATAATTGAAAACATTAATTGTAGTTGAACTCAATTATCATTTCTAAGTTGATTAATCCACGAATTTTGACAGGGAGGCCCAAAATGGTAAAATACAACTAAAATTAAATATTTTATAACGAGATCTCTTCAAAATTTTGTAAAGTTGAAAACTACAAAAAGAATGGTAGAATTTGAAATTCTGGCTTTGTAAAAGTTGGTGTCAAATGATCCGATTGATTTTGTATTTTGAACATTTTCCAGCATTCAAATGCCAGAAAGGAAGTCAAAGTTCAAGCAATTCTCGATTCTGTCTACTCAAAAGTTAATGGGTTGCTACAAAAAGCGTTGGCTGATCCCATTGTAAGAGGGACCGAAGTTGCGGCTAAGGTTCAGAAGATTTTGAGTTAATTAAAACTGAATTAAATGAAGTTAATTTACCAAATTTAATTTTGAATATCGAGTGTACATCAAATATTCACTCTTTTACAGTTGCGAAATTCGATTGAAGGGGGACCTGAGCGTGTGCTTAGTCAGTTGGGAAAGCCTTCTGTGGAACTTAAAGTGTTTCAAAATCCCCTGGTAACATCTCTCTACAATATGAAATACTAATTACAAATTATTTATTTTATCACACTTTCTTATCGTGTCAATGATCAATCGTATTACCAAAGACTGTTACACATGTCTGGGAATCTCAGGGAATCTCAGGTCAACAGAATTTAAGTTTTAAGCTCAATGATCTTAAGATTGAAATTCTGTTCCGAAGAATAGACTAGATCGGTGTTGTGTATTTACTGGTAAGCAGTAACCCTGTCTGTAATTACGGATAGTCACTAATAATACTATGGAATCTGAAATTTCTATAGCATTTTCAAAATCGATGACGTAGGATATGTTATTTACTCAATTAAATTCACAAAAGTTAATTAATCTAGAATCTATCAGAAATTCACAGAAATTAATTAGCTTCAACTTTTTGAAAGCTGCGAAATTCTGGTTCGGTTACAAAATAAAGGATTGGAAGAGTTATTTGAATGTTGAATTTTGGGAGAACCTTTTAAGTGCACGTGAGAACCTGATTTGGCCTGGTAGTTCTTGCGCCTGATCAGTTATAGTTAGGTTTGTTTGATTTAAATAACGAGATTTAAAGATCTCCGAGAACACAATAGTATCAAACTCACTAAGATGGCTCCATCTCCTCCATTTTTCTGATATGTCACCGAAATTCTGATTTACATCTGTATCTCTCTCAAATGAAAATTTGTTACTTAAACTTGTTTGCTATTCTCGTTAAAAATTTCCAACCTCAGTAAATACCGCGTAAAGGGTTATGGGTATTTGCCAGAAATTACTGAGCACAACGCAGGACTAGATGATGTAGTCTACATCGTATCTCTTCAAATTGGCCCCAGTGATATCTCGAAAAAATAATTTGTAGTCTCGAGTACGTTCAAGTTATCAACAGAATTATTTGAAATGGACAGCCTACCTACCATTCCTTCCCACACTTACTTTTATTCACAGTAGCTTGAACTACTCAAATAATTCTGCTGATAACTTTACAAAATAATTTTGTAATTGATCTCCAAGTAAAATTTTTTCACAATAATTTTCAAGATATTTATCCAATTAGACTTATGATTTTATGTGATTCTACACCCAGTAGTGAAATGTGGAGAAATTTTGTGAAATTTGCTGGTGTCAATTAGGGAGATAATTTAATTTCAAGAAATACTTTACATTTCTGTCTCATTTTTCTTTCAGTTGCTCTCCAAGATAATGGAGTACAGTAAAGGTCGACATGTCCGGGAATTCCGGCGAATAAATACCATGTGGTTCAAAATCTGTAATCGAAGTCTCATTCACTATCAAGACCTCTACGTACAATTTGCGTTGGTCAAGGAATTCAGGCAATATTTTAATGGCTCTGAGGGCCAAAATGAGTTAGTGGATAGTGACAAAAGTCTCAAAAATCTCAGTGTTCTCCTTGAAAAAAATTCAAATTTATGGCCCAGTTCCAGGTCAACCTACTCCCTCAAGGAAAATTTCCCTTGTACTTCATTCATCTTCTGGGATTTTACTCTGAGTGGAGTACTAGATGTTCAAGAATTTTTTTCGAATTATGGATTCTTGGTACGAAATTTGAAAATTGATATGCAAATCACGGATGATCCATACAACTCAATTTACCAGACCAAAATGGGAGTATTCGAAACACTTTTTAGAATCAAGTTGCCCCGATTGGAAGAATTGTGTATTGAGAGTCTACCCAAATGTTGGGATCAAGAGACAAAAATATTTTCAAAATTCCCGCCTCTCCAACTACACACTGTAAAAAGATTCAAGTTTTCATATTTTAATGAACTCACACAGATGAACCGATATCAAGAGCTTTTCGAGGCATTTCCCAACTTGGAGGAATTCAAAAGGTACTTTCCAATTAAGTTGCTCAACACTTTCATCTCGTTGAATAAATTTGATCTGATAAAATGTCTCGACTTCAGTCCCAATGGAGACAACCAGATCCTGCTCTACGAACAGTTTTCAAATCTTCCGGGAATATCCCTAAAAAAGATGCTACTCCAAGTTGAAAATCAGATAACAGATCCGACTTCGTTAATGGACTTGCGAAGGTGCAGTGACGTCTTGTCCAAGATTCTCCGGTCTAATCTGAAAACCTTAAAGTTGATCGATATTAACCTCTCGATTAGTCGATTGACCAGCATCAATTGGCCAATTCTGCCGCACGTGACTACCGTGATTTTCTCGCATGATGGGGAAGACGCTGATGTCTGCGGTCCCCTGTCATTACCTGAGAATCTTGTTTTTCAAAATGTTTTTCCCAACTTGAATCACCTCATGGTGGACATAACTTTCAATGGACTTCCAACAATATTTGAAAGTCTCCATCCTTTTCCTAAATCACAGGCATTTTCTCAAAGTCTTCGTCTTCTCACTCTCACTTCAGATTTCGATAGCTCCAAAAAAATGATTCAAGTGTTCCGAACGAGTTTTCCGAATATTCATCATTTGAAAGTGCAGGTTGGTGTAAATGACATTTTTAGGAGTATTTGGAAATGGTCGACCATCGAAATTCTCGATCTGGATATTTTAATTGGCGATGATTATCCAAAAAACAAATTCCCTTTTCTGGACTCACGATTCACAGGACTTAAAACTAAGGAATGCACAAGGATCTTGAAAACTCCTGCTGAACATCGATGCTCGATGCAAATAAGGGATCCTGGAAACAGTTCTATAACCCAGATGAAGGTGTTGAGGAAACTTCGAATTTATTTTAACGTTTTCGATTGGAGTACCAAACTGGAGAAGCAGTTCTACCAACTGATGTCGGCCTCCATCACGGGGAATTTGGCTCTCAACAAAATGCCCAATTTAATGAAAGTTAACTTGGAATCGAACCTGAAGTTGGACCACAAAATAGATGGTCGTACTGTCTCTCGTATTGAAGCAAGTTAGTTAATTATTACAAAGTTAAAACCTTTTGAAAATGTTATTCGTGTCAAGTTTGTAATTTCGATCCATTTTGTTTTTGCTTCTAGGAATTCGGAGTGAGTGGACACGATTTGAGTTTAAAGTGCTGGTGTACCTTGACTCAAGAGGGTATTTCTAATTCTATCCCAAATCTATCATCTATCACCCGGAGTGATTCACCCAGTTCGAAATCTAACTTTAATGGAGGATGATAGATGATAGATTTGGGATAAAATTAGGAATATCCTAATCAAAATAGGGGAGGATTTCCTAGTGACATTTTAGTGGGCAATTTGCATGACTTAACTTAACTCAACCATTTGTATTAATCATAATACAATCACACCTTTGTAAAATCAAAGGTTATTGCATTCTTCTTTAGTTGTCATCAAGTCCATGTGTAGTTATTTCATCGTGATTTTAGCGTTGCATTTTTACAATGTCTCAAATTCAACATGAATTTGAAGGCTGTGACATGTCAAAAATATGATTACAAAATTGTGGAAACTCAAAAACAGGATTTTAGACTACTACCGACTTTCAAATCCCATTTTTACCATGTAGAAAAATTTAAATCCAATTTTGGATTACTTTCATGTTTAAATCCCATTTTCAAGGGTCTACCTAAAACCAATGCTCAGATGGTATCAGAGCCCTGAGACCAGTTACTGTGAATATTAATTCAGTAGCACACTCGTCCAATTTAATATAAAAGCGAACAGGGGCTGTTTTGTCAGATCAAATAAATTGGTCAAATTAAGGCAGAAATATTGTGGTGACCACTCCACAGTGTTCTGGAAGCCAAAAAAGCGAATGGGTGTAACACTCGAATTTGATAAAGTTGATGGGAAGTTCTCTTTGATTGTGGAGATGCTGAGAGTTGTGTGTCTGAGTTCTGAGAATGAAAGTGACGTTTTAATGCTGATTGAGCTGCTTGGAAGAGACATTTAGTAACCGTTCAAGAATTTTTTCCCACAAGATATGATTTTTGGAAAAATATAAGACGCCATCAAAACATTCTCTGCTGACACTCCGGTCACAATAAAAATTATGTTAAAACTTTGAAATTGAAAAATTCTATGTCGGTCACTTTTTTATGTCTTCATATCAATGTGTACTGGAACACACTGAAAAACAAAATATTTGAAAATCCTTGTGTTGTGTTTTCGAAATTATAAATTCAATTTATTTTTATTGGACAACTACCAGATTTCACTGAAAGCTCGAGCCGACCTGAAATGTCTTCTAATTTTTGGAGCTCGATTGATAGTCAACTATTTTCAATTGGTTATTCGATTCGAGTCGAAGGAAAATCATATTTGACTTCGTTATGACTTCAATATTCCAAATTAAAATTAATTGAGATTGAAATAGAAAAAAAAAGATTTTCTTTCACAAAAGAGATTTTTGTCTTTTCTAAGTAGGATTTAATTGTAGATTGATGATCATCAAATGCAGTCTGCAGACAAATAAAGTAATTTAATAAATTTCAATTTAAAATTATTTTAGCTTGTCAGATCAATCAGATTTTTAAAAAACTTTCGAATTCTCAATATAATTTTATTTGTGTCATCACAAAATATTTTTGGTATTTTCATTAATTATTCGTATTCAAATAAAGGTAGCCTTCTATGTCTATGGATTATTATCAATAACTTGTTCCATTGCTATTAAATATTTTTTCCAAATATCAACAAACTTGAGGAAATTAGAATTAAAATAGAAATTTTGGAAATGAATATTAATCTCTATTATTTAGCCTAATATTTCACGTAAAGCCATTGTAGCATAAGTACTACTTGGTAAAGAAAATTCTAAAATTGCACAAAGTTTGTATTTCTTTTGAATCTCAGTCTCATCATTTGAATTTGAATCAATTTGACTAGTGTTTGATGTACGAACTAAGGCATCAAAATCCGACTCAATAAAAGTGTCCAAATTATCCTCTTGATCATATGAAATTAATCTGTAGTTCAATTTTGCTGGCTTTTGTAACACATGACGAAAGCCTCTACAATGATGTTCATCTGCTTCGTCATAACTACAACAAACAAGAAAATATAAGATTCACAATTAGTTAGAAATTTTGAAAATATCATGTTATCATATAGTGATTAAATTACATGATTAAGTAACAAATACAAAATAATTTCCCAAAACTTGAATGATTAACTTACACTTGTTTAAACTTGGCAAAACAGTCAAACTTCAAATCGTGGTCCTTTATCATCTTTTCATAATACTCTTGAACCACTAAGTGAGAATAATTTGTCATCAAAGACCCAGGAACAGCTAACATGACGTCGTAAATGGAATAATTATTACAAACTCCATTTGAGTCAAAATCTTTTTCAGTCAAAACTTTTACCGGATGAGACAATAAAACATTTTCCGAAGATTTGGAGTCATCCCTATAAAATTCACGTTTATAGTCACCTTTTTGGGTAATTATAAAATTTGTACTTAATTTGGAAAGATTGTCTAGATCATCATTTCTAAGATGAACCATATCACCAGGAACAGGTTTCAATCCAAATTGTTGTATTCTGAAAGTGACCAACTTGTTCCAAAACAAACTTTTGATGGCCCCGTAGTACAAGGAACGATGAGACTTTGGAATAAATTTAAAGGCTTGTACAAATTTTCTACTTTTGTAATGTTTAGCTAAACCACGAAGTAACCACAAGGACTTAAGATTGTAACTGTTTGGTTTTTCTCCTGTTGTAGATTGTAGTATTTTAATAGCCTCTTCAGCATCCCGTGTGGAAAACCAAATTTCTTTCGCTTGCATGAGAAAAGGGGTGTCATGTACCGATTTTTGTAGTAACAGATCAAATACCTGAAGATTCAAAATTCCATTTAAAAAATGAGCACAAGTTGAATAAGGAAATCTTTGACTTTGATTTGTGAGTTGATTTCAAATATTAAATATTCCAATGTTGAATGTCGTACCTTATCCCAATCAAGTTGTAAAAGAGCTGTTCCTAAATCTTTTGTAAGTTCATAACCAAAGCCAAAACG
>JAQHQX010000254.1:0-15184 GCA_034694425.1 Arrhopalites sp. Gr-Col-00791
TATTGTGTGTATAGGGGTGTGTATTGTGTGTATAGGGGTGTGTATTGTGTGTATAGGGGTGTGTATTGTGTGTATAGTGTGTACAACCTGTGTATTGGTTTTAGCACGACCCTCTAATTCTTACAAAAATGACAGCATTTCAAAAATAAAATATTTTGATTGAATCCAGGTCAACAGATTAAGATTATCTGACCTATTTTATTTTACATGTATGTCCAACGAAATTCAAAAAAATTCTCTCGTATAAAAGAATGAAGGGCTGTCATTGAAGGCAGAACTTCTGGATTGTCCCACACATCATCAACTTTACTTTTCAACTTCGAGGAGCCTACAACCCCCTAAGTACAAAGCCTCTAGCTTTGCACAGTCTTAATTGGACCACAATGAAAAGTTTATACTTAATCAAAATCCAAGTGATTCTTCTTTGTTGCTTTCTAAAGGCGACCAGAGGTAACAAATAAACTCCAAAAATATAACATTTGGAAATAATTTTGCCTTTAACTTCGCCGCTAAGTTTTAAATATATTTATTATCCACTTAATCTTAGTCTCCAACATTTTGTTTTGCATGTAATTTCAATTTGGTTGATTGTGGTCCTGATTGGGTAATTTACGAGGATGAAAAATGTTTCAAAATACTGAATGACTATGTGACGAGAGATGAGGCACAAAAATTGTGTGAAACTGAGACTCAGAACCAAGACCAAGACATTAATTCACTACTCACTATAAAGTCCATAGAAGAACAAAAATTTTTAACAAGTTTAATATTTAATAATTTGAATGTGGTGGACAACATTTGGATAGCAGCTGGTAAAGTAAATGCAAGTTTGAACGAATTTCAATGGAGTGATGGCTCATACTTGGATTTTACTTATTGGAGACAGGATAGTCCATCCAATCGGACAGAAAACGAGTGTGTCCAAATGACCCCTGAAACCATTAGAGTCAATTCCCACAAAAGCACTGGAGATGGTTACTGGAGTGACACTTCTTGCCAAAAAAGAAATATGGTTGTTTGTCAAAAATTACCAACTTGGTCAATTAAATATTTAGAAAAAATTGTAGCGGATCTCAGAAAGGAATCTACAGAAAAGATTGCTGTATTAGAAGCAAAATTGAAAGATTTACAAGAGAATCCAGGTAAAGTTATAATAACCATTTACAATCAACATTTTGATTCATGTAATTTATTTTAATTAATTCATTTTAAACAATTTTTTAGTGCCCATTGGTTTTGTATACCTGCAATTGGCTCATGAAAATTTAGCAACCAAAACCTGGCCGAATGTGAAATGGACTGATGTAAGGGGAGAATATGCTGGATTATTTTTTCGTGTTGAAGGTCAAGGTTCTGCTACTTTTGGAGAGATACAAAATGAAAATTGTCCAAGATTGACAAATGTTGGTCATGCTGGTTCAACCAGCCTGGTTGGTATGGTCATGATACAAATTGGGGTTGGAATGGGGAAGTTTCAATTAATTTAAATGGATGGAGTGAATGGGTGAGGAGTGGAACAACTCCCAAAGGTGATTGGTTTGAAAGTATGAGGTTCAAGTATGCTGGTGGTGAAGTTCGACCAAAAAATATGGCGACGGGTTGCCTAAAACTGGTTCCTTGTTAGCTTCATTAATACTGTTGTTTAGTAATAACTACAATTATCATAATAGTCGATTTGTTTATTTGAATTGAAATCATGAAGCTTACAAGGATGGATATCTAAATCCAAAAGTTAATAAATGTGAGTTGTATAACCGAAAATATGATTTAGCATAAAATTTGATTCTCTTCGCCACAATCTATTCTGTAGTGCTTTTTCTTACATACAGGGTATTGTTTGTCAAGAGACTCATTAAGTATCCAACTATTTAACTGTCTGGTTAACCATAAAAGTAATCACGAATAAACTTCTTTAAGAATTTTCAAAAATATTTACGAGAATCCCCCCAAAAATTTGGACAATATAAATCTTATCAATTTGTTTTGAAGGAATTGAAAATGAATAAAATTACTTCTAAAATACTCTAATGCATTTATATGAAACAACGTTGCTCATATTCTGAATAGCCTACACATTTCCAATTGGTGGTCCAGGAACTTTTTGCCATTTAGATTCCCCTACTTTCGCTTTATGTGAGCTTTCACAAAGACTAAAATTATTTCATTGCAATTATTTACATTATTTTACTAGTAAGAGCTAATTCAAACAAGGGAAATTCAGAAACTAGAAAATTTTGAAGATGCCTCGTTTAGTCGTAGTTGGAGTTCTATTTACATTGTTTTTGGTCATTCTTCTTGTCTTGGTAAGTCATTCAAAGTTCTAAATTAAAATGGATTCGACGCCAAATGGATCTTTGTACAAATTTCCATTACATGAATGGAAATTCAGTTACCGTTTTTTCCATCTTGGAATTTGAAAACTATTTCATTGTAGATGATCTGGAAACTGGTAAAACGTCGGAATGTGGATAATGTCTCTGTTGAATAAGATTTTTAGTTGTCAATAAATAAAATAGTCGACGAGTCTTTAGAAATTTTGATTTTTGGTCGATGAGTGACGGGAATTGTGGACAAGACAACATTTTTTGCTATAGTTGCGTCAATTAAGAAGGATGTTGTTTGGACTGTAATATGAAATATTGGAAATGTGGAACTGGCTACACCAGTCCTGGTTACGGTTACAATGGGGCTTTGTGTGCCAGTGGCTGTTCTGAATCCAACGACTGCCCATAAAAGACAACAAGAATTTACTGTTAAGTATCTTTGAAATTTACATTTTTTAATTCCAAAATTCTTTGTCAAATTCTTTAATTCTAAATTCTTCATTTCATTTAGAAATAAAAGTATGTTCTGACTTCAAGAAACTAAACGAATATAAAACTACGTCAAATTTAAAAAAATTAAATTCTGCGACACCGGCATTTCCTGTGTCTCTGCAACAATATTTCTAGGAATTCCTAGAAGCATTGGTTTAAAACATCAAAATATGTTGTTCTGGGGACAACAGAGTCGGTTTTCTAAACACTAATTCTGGTAAAGTAGTTAACTACAAATAGATCTTAATAAATAATAATGGTTGGTTAGTCAGACCAGGTCGGACCGAACTTGTAGTGAAGTTATCATTTACCTAGAAGCCTTCGAAATTAGTTCTGCATCTTGCAGTTCTCAAAAATTATTTCCTACAAGTTGAAAGCTGCTTTACAAAGTAAAAAAAGGTTTTACATGGATTTATATAAATTGCAACTATTTCATGCCGTCTTATGAAATATCGTCCATTCACTAGAAAACGAATTATGAAAAAATTCAAGTGATCAATCGGATCGATTTAATCGGGGGACTTTTGGAGTCGACTCCCACAAATCAAATCTAAACTTTAAACTTCAAATGTTTAACAAATCTTTCAAAATAATTGTAAAGGGGCTTTAGAGTGCACGTAGTGAAGTTTCTTTATTTGATGACTAGGGATTTGTAGGCTGCTACGCAGCCAAATTAATAAGTGTTTTAAACGGTTTGGTGTTATTTGTGTTCAGTGTTTTGGCGTTATTTGTGGCTATCGTTTAACAGAGGTGATATTAATTTGGAGAAAATAGTTGACCAACATTCGCTCGATGTTGACTCCTCTCATATTAGAGGAACAAAAGATTTTGAAACTCTAATCCTTTAGCCCATTTATTTGTGAACACTCTAGATTAATTTGTACATTTTCGCATGTTGTAAAATTTTTATATTTCATCATTTAACTTGTGTCATTTGTGCTTGAAATCATAAAAGTTTCTTCAATAGAAATGAATTCATTTTTATTGTTTCTTCTAAGACTTTTGAATTCTGCTGCGAAAGGCAATAAAATAGGAGTAACATTTAGTATGCCGACAAATAGTAGGAATACTGGCGACCGACTTTTGCACTCAACTTGATGTATCAGGTCAAGGGTCAAACTTGTGTGTATGAAACATGGACCGATGTCATTACCAAAGAATTGTCTTTCGAATTCATTGCTTAAAATGTGTGTACGTAAACCGTAGCAAAAGAAGATAGCGAAGAATAAAAGCAATGATAATTTTTCTAGCTCATTATAATAGTGATAGGATTTGTTGGATGATGGACAAATTTTTATATTCAACTCGTCTCAATTTCTGAGGAAAAGAAAATTGTACTGAACGTAGTCAAGTTTCATCGTAAATATTCTTAATCGAATCACGAACTGTAACTCCCACTAATCCAATTTAAACAAATCAATCAAAATCAATCCGAAGATGCTTTACTGAACACCATCATGGTTTACTTGACCAATACAGCTTTTGAAAAGTTGCTAAAACCTATCCCACCTATCTCGATCATTCATTCCTACCATTACCTCCACCTATCCGTATCTTTTATGTGTGATCACCCTCATTTTATGTGTGATGTCATATTTCATATGAGCTATCAAAAAGAGGTTGTGAGCATTTTCAAAGGAGAAGCGAGCGAGGTTAAAGAACTCCGAAAACACTGAGGTCACCTGGTGCCTGATGCTCTGTGGTCATAGTGGGTTTTACTAACTCGGTACAAAATTTGAAATTGTTTGAAGAATTGACCCTGTGGAGAATCGTCGGGGCACCACAGAATTCAACTGTCTGTCACTTGTTTACTTTATTCAAGGAAATGCTTAGTTTGAGATAAAATCTGTGTGCAGAAAAACACCCATTTGCAAAGATTTGTGTATCTCATTCTTACTGGGCTTAAAGAGGTTAAAAACAAGCAAGCAATTGTCTTGTGGTCATGATTCAACTTTTCAGCTTTATTTTTAATACAAATGAAATTGAACAATATAATTCATTTATTGAACTTCGGAAAAGTGGAGCAAATAGACACTTGTTTCTGTGAATTCTACTTGTTTGCTCTGACAGTATATTTACCCTTTCAAGTGTCTTAAAAGAATCGTCAATTATTGTAATTCACATGATGCAAAACGACTACTGGAACTTTGTTTGCTCGGGACAATTGAACATGAAGCTCTTGAGCATGTGGAGTTTGTCAAGTAAGTAATTGTCTTATGGTCACAATCATGATTCAACTGTTCAGCTTTATTTTTAATACAAATGAAACTGAACAATAGAAATCATTTATTGAGCTTCGCACAAGTGGAGCGAATAGACACCTGTTTCTCATGATCACATGACTATTTGCGGTGATGCACAAATTTGTACCCCTATTATTTTGATGCCTGATATCACTTTGACCTTTGCACCTATTATCTTCAATGGATTCTACTTGTTTGCTCTGACAGTATATTTACCCCTTTAAAGTATGTTAAAAGAATCGTCAATTATTGTAATTCACACGATGCAAACCGACTCCTGGAACTTTGTTTGCTCGTGACAATTGAACATGAAGCTCTTGAGTATTTGGAATTTATCACTTAAATATCAAATTGAGGTTTCCCACAAAAAGTTCTAAATCGATACTTCTGGATGTTTCCACGATCGAGAATGCAATTGGACAGCACCAGCATTAAAAGTTGAATTTCATTTTATAAACGCCCGAAAATTCGTACAACGAACGCAGAGTCAGAAAGTGACCTGGAAGTTTGACGCTCTAAGCCGGTCGAACCGCAATTTCGTCGAAACAAACACCTTTCGTATACATTCGTTTACAATATCAGGCACAAATCACTTTTCCAAAAATATCCATCTTTCTGTCATTCTGAATAATATTCAAACACAAATGGCGACTGGAAGTTGGGTATCGTATTGTCTTCTCCTGCTTATGGCTGAAGCCATTCAAGACATCAACTTTCTTCCAAGTGCAATAAAATTCAAATTTCCGCATCTCTACCTTCAAGGACGTTCAAACATGATGTCGATTTTGTCTGAAGTTCCTGCTGATTATTTTATTTTGCTCTACACCTGGAATCAAGGTCAGTTTCGAGTTTCGAAATCCAGATAATCCACGTTACATCTTTAATAATGAATTTCTCAATTTTTCATCAGGTTGAATGTGTAAAGTCGTGGTATCGATTCCTTGAAAGCCAATATTTGTACTGTTTAAGGTATCTGCACTAATTTTGATGACTTATCCCTGATCACTGGGGACAACCAAAATCTGCTTTATTTCCAAAAAAATTCTGCTGCTAAAAAATAAAATTCTGCTGTTTTCTGCTTTTGCTCGAATAAAAATCTGCTGTTTTCTGCTTTTGCTCGAATAAAAATCTGCTGTTTTCTGCTTTTGCTCGAATAAAAATCTGCTTTTTTCTGCTTTATCCCATAAAAAAATTTTCCTTTCATTATCCTTGCTTGCAAATATGTTTTATTTAAATCTAACAAATATACAAACATAACATTGAATTTACTTCTTAAAAAAATAATATATTTCAAGTTGGAGTCGCTTTTTTAAAAAAACAAAGGCAGTTTAACTTTTTTAATTCAATTGCTCTGATTGATTGAAACATGATGGATTAAAACAAATTCTGATATGGGCTCCAAGATTCATTTCAGTCAAATTTCTCATGTTTTGATAATCAAATACAAATTGGTAGATGAAAGTAAGATTCACTTATTTGAACTGATGAGTGGATTATGAATGACAGAATAAGCAACAAAAAGTCTAACTAAACAGTCCATTTTAATGATTTCAAGAAAAATCTATAAATAAAAGTACCGTATGGACTGTAACCCTCCACTAATTGGATCAACTTTTATTTCTATATGTATTTTTTCATGGAATACATGGTCTAAAATCTCTAGTTCGGCTTTCCCAAGAAATTCTGCTTTTTTCCATAATATTCTGCTTTTTCTGCTTAATATTTTCCCATATTTTTGATGTATGTATGAGTCACTGAGATTACTTCTGACCCGGTCATCCATAGTGTATCAAGAAGATTTATAAAATCTGCTTTTTCTGCTTTTGGTTGTCCCTATTGATCAATTAATTTTACGCTACCTGCATAAAAGTAGCTTCCAGGAAGCACAAAACTCATAATGACCTTTCTATTTGTATCCTGGTTCAAACTGATTTTTCACAGAGAAGCGAATCAGATCAACCGTACTAATAAAACCATAGAAATTTATTTCAATCAACAGATAATCGATGCCGCGAATTCACCTTAGAACAATAAAAAGTCGCCCTTTTGTTAAAACTTTTAATTTGTAAACTCGTTAGAAAATTCCAACGTCCTTAGTCCAGGGAAGAAGAGACTACAACAAGAAATAAATCCTCAGTTTTCAGGCATCAACTTGAATCCCATTGTCATCATGCACGATCTCACCAACAGCACTAAAACCATCTGGAAATCTAAAATTCGTGAAGCACAACTTGGTGCTGATGAAGCTCAACTCCTAGTTGACTACAAAAAATTTAATTTGGTGAATATGCTGAAGCATCTCAAGCACTACATGGTAGTATCCGAGGCATTTGACAACCTCATTCATACAAATGATGAATTTTATGATAATTTTCAACTTTTGAAGACGGAACTATTTGGTCACAATAAACAACTTTTTTTGAAACCTAAACTTGTTCTTCTGTATTCAGATCCTGGTTTTCACAACAACTCAAAATTGAATCCATCACATCTTTTTTCGTTCTACATACTCTTATACATTACAAATTTTTTTCGCAGTCCCACATTTTACATTCTGGAACAAACTCCTTCATCCGCATACGACATACAAAGCTCATGGTCGGGACCGAATGAAAAAATTGCGGAGCCTGTTATCCAAGGTTGGACCTTGACCAGATTATTTGGCCAAATCATCACCAATCAATTCGTCTGTCAAAGGCTTCAAAATTCCGAAAAGGTTGAAAAAAATGGGACCTCTTGCTTCGATGTGATGATTCTACTTTGGCATGAGAAAGTTATCAATTTTGGGAAAAACCTTATTCCATCAGTTATGTCTTCTAGACTAACTAAATCTATTTCTTTTTACAACGACATGATAATCCATCGCAGTACTTGTCCTGATAGCATCTGCGAGGTTTCTTCATTCAATAGAAACAAAAAAAAAATTCATTCTCTACAAAACTCCGTTTTGGTTTTTATGCTGTCAGCTGTAAATGAGACTTTGGCCTACGATCCAGAGTATTACAAGTCATCATTGATTTTAATACGTATCCCCAGTGTACCTTACACCGACAATTCTTTACGATCTAACTGTTACTTGTTTGTTTGGACTGGTCAGTCAGGTTCGTTCAGATTCATAACGACAGATGGCGTCACAACTCGGAAGGATTCTTTAACAATTTATTCGGCTCCATTCCAGTCGACTGTTTGGATTTCTCTCGCTGTCACTCTAGTGACGACTGCCCTCATTGTCCTTCTGTTGAGTAGGAGGCGTGAGGGTAGATGGAATGAAAATCCATTAAAATTTGTATCGACCATTGGGCAGATTTTGTATTGGAACTTTCGCTTGATGGTAGGATAGTATGAGGATGAGCGAACTGTAGAAAGAGGCTGCCCTGATACGAATTTGGAAGTGCGAGACAGGCGATTTGGATTACGAATAATTGTAGGAACTTGGCTGTTGTTGTCTGTCATTTTGGTGAACACCTACAAAGAGTCCATCAAAGCAGAATACACGGCTCCATTTCCCTTTTCAACAAATTGGACCAACTTGGCTGAATTCAAATTGAACTACAAGGAGTTCTTGTTCTATGCAGTTGACCCTCATGGAGGATGCAAAACTGGTCGTGGACATAACTGGAAATTAATAGTTGGGTCGGACTTGCAATTTTGGTATGAGGATCAAACAAAATTTACAGAGCGGTTGAAAAATTTAGCACGCATGAATTATGAGCTTTGTGAACAACATTGCGAAAGTATATTTGGGATGTCTACAGAGTACATGGAGGACATGATGATGGATGATGTAGCACAAAGTTCATGTTATAAAATCGGTAGTTGTCAGAAGTATGTTCGTAGTCATGTGATGCTCTCGAATTCAACCACAGTTTGCACTCAGTTTGTAAATGACCATTTCATTCTGGAGAAACTTTCATTCGATAAAACTGCATTGATTGTTCTAAATCAAGATTTTGAGTATTTTTGGAACAAGTTCAAAATTGTGATGAATCGAACAAATCAATTTAAATTTTCACACAATCGGAAGATCCAAGATGATTATTTGGTGGAGTTGGAAGGATACCGATTTAATTCCTATTTTTGCACAAGGAAAGAGATGGATGAGGAGTACAGGAATTTAATTCCCCAGAGACTCAAGACGCTTGTGACTTCAGGAATTTATCGTTTGTGGGAGAAGTGGGATGACCTCAGACACAACACTTCGGACTGGAACACAAGGACAAGTCGTGACTTTGTCGATGAAAAAACTGCTTTGTTCCAGCCATTGAGTTTCACAAATTCAGCAGTTTCCCTGATTTTTATGATCCTGGTTGGATGCTCCATGTTTTCTTTTTCCATGTTCATTGTTGAGGTTATTGTGCAAAAATATGAAAGGTTAGTCATTTATGCGATTTTGGTTAGAAAATGGATTAGCTTCAGATCAAAAGTTCAGAAAAGGGTTTTTGTGCTGGGGCTATTGGTTTGGAAGTTTGTAACCAGAATTTGGTTTTCGCTGTCTCTGCAATAATTTAGTTTAGCTCCACAATCACAACTCTTTGTTGTTCATTATCTAATATTGGCTTATTGTGCACATACACACTTTATCCTTGTAGTTTCTTGTCTCCTCCATCAGTGATGAATGAGCATCAAATGATTCTCGAATTGTAACTTTTTGGATCAAAATATTGAAGTGATCTTACACAATACAAATATTTTGGAGAAAACACAATTGGAAGGGTGCAAATATTTTCAATTGAAGTGAACAAGTAAATAAACTTGACACAAGCTGTGACTGTCATCTCGGACGTACGATGACATTAAAGTCCATCATGTAGGGAGAAAGACACGTGAATATGTACAAATGTTTGTTTGGATCAGGGCTGCCGCACACTGTTCCCGATTCAAGAAAAAAGGATAATTTTGGTGAAATTGCAACTCCTCCAATATCGTCTTTTTAGTTGCTAGTCGTCAACTACTATCCAGGGGCCATCTTGTGATGAAATATTAAAATTTTAAAAAATTTCTTGTTGGCGAAAAAATAGAGATACGTTTTGAAAATACATTAGAGTAAATGAGGAAAACTGTCAAACTCTACAGCAAGTGAATGCAGGCAAATGGCGGGGAGCTGTCAACATCCGATTGTTGACCAAACTCTCCGGTAATTCCCCACACCAAAATTGGCTGCACATATTTGCGTTTTTCCAAGAACTTAAATTTTGAAATTCGAATTTTTAACTGGATTTGAGTGAGAATTTGATGATTTTGTGGCAATTTTCCAGATTTCTTCAATCTGATTGAGACGATTTTTATTTCTCAACATTCCCAATTGACCCTCGATCCTAAATGTGAAAATAAAGTCAGTAGGACTGTCCTCTCAAAATGTCAAAATTAACATGAGTATCCTTTTTTCTTGAATCGGGAACAGTGAGTGTCGCCTGGGAATTTCCATTTTGGAAATTTCCAGAAATTCCCAAAAATTCCTAGAAAATTCTACGACATGGATGCACATGGAAATTTTTGGAAATTTCTCAATTAGGATAGATGATCAAATTTTTATAAAATAATATGTACTTAATGATATTCCATTAACTACCGGTTAATGATTTTGAGCAATAGAGTCAGTATATTTTTAGACCTCGAAGAAGGAGGAAACGAAAAAAGAGTAGGAATATGGTTGAAAAGTGTAATAAAATTTGTTAAATTAAGCTTATGTGATTTGCTTTGATTGAATACAAATATTAAGATTGTATAATGGGAAAAATGTATTGGTCCGGTAAAAAAAATAGCACTTAGCGATAAAAGAAACAAAATCCAGGTAAAAAAATAGGTGTTCGGGTAAAAACTAGACTCGAGTGTCTAGTAACTAGACACTCAGGCAAAAAATGGGCACTTAGGTAAAATAAATAAAACTCAGGTAAAAGGACCAAAACTCCGGTAAATAAATAGGAGTTCAGGTAAAAGAGAACAAAATCGTAATTTTAAAGTTAAAGAGTGACAAGTCACACTTCCACTTACATACTTCATTAGTCGCTACCTTGACAACTTCAATTTAAACTGAGTCATCTGTAAATCGACTCCATGTCTTCATTGGTGACTGAAATGAGACCGTCAATTCGGCGGTAGAGCTAATTTCAAAAATCTGTATCTCCGGAGCCCGTTGGAGTTATGCAAAATAAGAAAACACGTATTCCCTACTTTTTCATGTGCTTTGAGGAAAAAAGTAGAAAAATAAGAGTTGGTCACATCGTCGGTAGTCGCGGGGCCTTGACCTTTGGTGACCTCCAGAGGTCAGCAATGACATAACAAAAGTTTCATACTTTGTCATAAATTGTCCCAGTTCCTTTTGTAACTTGTTCTGAAATATCAAAGTTCTATGTTGAAAGATGGAAAAGTTTTCAAATACCTCAAAATGGTCATTTAATTGGAAGAACGACCCGAAAATCGGTGTTTAAGGTGACCTAACGGGTTGGTGTTCTAACTTGAAGGGCTGATACTCGGGATACAAGTTGGATGGGTCTGTGGGAAGAAAATATCAAGAAATGGGGGAGGCTGTCGACAGCTTTTTTTAACATGTCAAGGTACCCCCCCCCCCCGGTTTTTGTGGCCCCTCCTTCTGAAAAAAGATGATCTGGCATTGCAAGCAGCATTTCTCAAGTACACAATTGAATTCTTTACAAGATTTAGCGAGTCTGGAGCGTGGACCAGATCGGCGCCGTAATTATTTTTGATTTCACACATTATCCGAAGGCTTTCATTTTAGGTCTGATTACTGTACCTAACATTTAGTATGTAATAAACTTTTTTCACCGTGCCCCAATTTGTTCAACATACTGTACATGATTTCCTACCTCGGCAAAAGATCTGAAGTTAGACCCTACCGTGATTCAAAAGGTCTAAACTTGGTAGGGTCTAAAGCCAGACCTCAGGGTTTAACTTTCTTATTAGTGTTCCAGACTGCATTTTGTAAATAATTTCAGGTACACACAAAAATTTGTTTTTCACCAACAAAATTTGTATTTCTGTCAACAACCACGTTTTCAACGAAAATAACTGTAAACAGATTTACTAAATCTCCACAAAAATTATTTCACCAAAAAAAATTTTTTTCCTCAAACAGAAATGTTTATTTGAGCAATAATTCGCTGAGCATAAATTAATTAAAATGTAGTAAATCAAATGCCATTAAGGATTGTGGTAGATGCTATTGGGGCACTCTAACATTTTCCCACAGAGTCGTCTCACACTGTGCTTTGGATCACGAGTAAATTTCAAACTAATGGCTTAAGTTAATCAAAATATTATTAAGATTTTCTTAGGCATTTAAGGGTCCTCAAGTCATGACGGGGAAATGAAGAGGTCAGAACAAAACGGTCTATCTGCATTTTGGGGGGAAATGAGATTTCATGTATAAAAAGTGATTAAATACTCGTTCATCTATTTTAGTATTGCATTAGAGTTAATTGTTTGTCAACATAATGTGAGGGTTTTTGACCCTTGACCCAGATCGCAGTCAGGATGATTAAAACCTTCAAAATGGCTGAGAATTGCCCAGTTTTCAGCTCCAATGTCCTATAGTTTTATCAAGTAGAATTTTGAAGATGGCATCATCAAAATTGGTTCACAGTCGTCTGAAGTCTAGCTCCACATTAGTCCATTGAAGGCCTCTGACCTTTCACCAAATCATGGTCATAATTGTGAAAACATTTAGTACACGTTTATATTGTTTAGTTTAGCTGGTTACCTTTGCAATAGATTAGATGACATCCATATAGAAGTCTACCTACATTTCTAAAATTTTACAGACTATTTAAAATAACAAAAAATTAATTTTTCTTTAATTTCTAAATAGTCTGTAGAATTTTTACAGACTTCACTATTTCTAGTTGAGTCATGCTGTTTTTATTTATTTTCTATTTGTAATTATATTTTGTTATTGATATGGGCGTTTCACTATTTGTACTTGAGTTTTACTATTTTTTATCGGAGACCCAAGTGGTTGCAGTTCAAGTTTAAACTTTCACTTTGGTGCAAGTTGTAAGTGTTTTCTGATTCATCTAACCGCTCGCGACTTGAATAAAACAAATTTACATTGACATAATCCGTCAATACGACCAAACCAAACATTTATTGACCTTTCCGTGTGTTGAAGTTTATCATGTTGAACTTCCGTATTGAGCTTCCGTGTTGAACTTTCCATACACCTAGTTTAACCATGTAAAAATATTCATCTGAAGGTTGGAACAATGAAATGCGTACAAGGTGTACGTAGTAGTGGACAAATAGAAGCATGAAACATCTATTACTTGAATGTCCAGATTATGACAATTGACAAAAAAAATATGATATAAATTTTAAAGATGATAAAAGACCAGAAGTCGTGAAAAGGGATTAAAGTCGAGTCGATCAAATATGTAACTACGTCAAGGATTGTAACATGTACAGATAAAGCTTTAATATTTATTATTTGTTGAAAAAATAGAACTCTCATTTTATTATTGTAAAATTACCAGTATGTCGATTCCTATAAATATCGACTAAATCTACCAGAGTTGATTCACAAAACTGTTGCAGTTCAAGCTCTAGATTTCAATTTTAAGTTCCGCCCTTAACAATTAGAGTTTTCCCGAACCAGTGAAAAGTCGAAAAAAAAATTCTCCAAATACTTGTAAATTTACGGAGGCTTGAAGGAAGAAATGTTGTTCATAAGTAGAATCTGTTCGTGGATATCCACAAACAATTCAAATCCCCACCCTTCGTGGATCTACAGGATTCTTCGATCTTTCTTAATCTTCACACTTTTATTCACACTGACCCTCTCTTACCTCCTTCTCATTCTTGAAGAGTACAATTTCCTCATTCTAATCCTCACAGTCCTCGCATCGAGTTTGGTGCTGACAGTTCTAGCTTCCATCTTGCTGTACCTTCGATGCACGCTCACACTATGCCTTCCAGCAATGGGAGGACGTCTTGGTCAAAAACTTCTCATTCTCTGGATCGCCTCTCTCCTCCTCTATGGTCCAATAAAAGGTACGATGGAGAACCTGAGTAAGACTCACGAGTTCATGACCTGCATGACGGAGCAGATGGAACATCAGGTCAATCAGACAAGGGACGTGGTTACCGAGGCTTATCAAAAAGCTATCAAGAAGACTGAACAGACAATCAAAACTTTGACAAAAATTCCCAAATTCATCATGGAGAAACTGCTCGATCCTTTTAAAAAAATCCTGGGTGATTTCGAGACGGCTATGGAAAAGGTAGTCGGTGCTGTGAAAAATTTTCGGGCAAACTGCAAGTCATCATTAGAATCTGCTCAAAGGAATTGCCAAACAGCCAGTAATAAGGTTCATAGCACGTGCAGAGATAATTTGAGATCGATTCCAAATAATATCTGCAACAACTTAAGGGTCTGTGCGAATGTCCCTATCTTTGGTGAAAAATGCGCCCCCTCACTGGATGGAACGTGTAGATCAGCTTTTCGGGGTCTAGATAATGTTTGCATTGCAACCAAATTCGACGCTTTATGCCCCACTCAATCTTGGTGTTTACCTCTGGAAGGAATTAAGCCACTCGAAAAGTTGAGTATACCCAGCGGACTTTTACGGGACCTGATGAACTACCTTCAAAATCTTCTCAGTTTAAAAATGAATTCTTCCAAGGTGATACAACACGGCTCCAACTTGAATTCAAGTCTGCACCAGTTCCAAGATCGTGTCAAGGGTGGTTTTGAAAAATTTTACGGAATATTCAAATACTTTTTGATGATTTCCAATTGGCTCGCGCTACTTCCTATAATCCTTGTCCCCATAATGGCTGCGAAGTACTTGTCAAATCAACTGAAATATCGTTCTATGCCGATCAAAAATGGCTCCAAAGGTCAAGTTGGAAAGCCAAGAAAAGGTCCAGGAATTTTTAGCCAGATTTTGATCAAGGTGGCTACCTCTGCAGTAGTTGTCTTGGCTATCCTCGCTATGGAATGGGGAGTCTACTTGTCCTTAAGTGTGTCCAAAATGGCTGCCACCAACATCACTCTGGAGATAGATGGTACTGTGACGACGGGAACCAATGTTAAGTCGGGCATGATTTTAGAGCACATATTGGGCGAGTTGATCGAGGGATTGCATTTCCATCAAAATATTTCTATGAATG